>CAUYLG010074133.1:0-16463 GCA_963573385.1 Cacajao melanocephalus
TTCCCCTCCCTCCTTCCCTCTCTTCCACCTCTCCTCTTCCCCCTCCCTCCTTCCCTCTCTTCCACCTCTCCTCTCCCCACTCCCCTCTCCTCTCCCCATTCCCTTCTCCTCTCCCCACTCCCTTCTCCTCCCCTTCCCTCCCCTTCTCTTCCCTTCCTTCCCAACAGAGTCTTGCTCTGTCACCCAGGCTGGAATGCAGTAGTAAGTTCTCAGCTCACTGCAACCTTCATCTCCTTGGTTCAAGCAATTCTCCTGCCTCTGCCTCCTGAGTAGCTAGGACTACAGGTGCTTGCCACCATGCCTGGCTAATTTCTTTTGTATTTTAGTAGAGACGGGTTTTCACCATGTTTTCCAGGCTGGTCTCAAACTCCTGAGCTCAGGCAGTCTGCCCGCTTTGGCGTCCCAAAATGCTAGGATTATAGGTGTAAGCCACTGTACCCAGCCCAAATTTTTCCTTGATAGCTTCACCATTGTATGAGCTCACTAAAAATGCTGTACCAGAGCCTTTATCTTTGGAAGAAAGTCATGAACAGGATTTGGGCCAAATGAAGTGGATCTTACAACAGCCCCTAGCTTTAGGACTTTCAAATTACACTGAACTTTTCACCTTGTCTGTTCATGAGTGTAACAATCAGGCATTAGGAGTCCTTACTCAAGAACATGCTGGTGAACATAGGCTCACTGTATCCTATAGTCTGCAATTAGACTCAGTCGCTAAGGCATATCCTTTTGTTTAAAAGCAGCAGCAGCCAAGCTGGTAGAAGCTTCATCAGATTTGGTTTTAGGAAATGAGCTTAATTTGCAAGTCCCACACACCGTGGAAAGTCTATTACATTCCAACCAAACCCAGCGTTTTTCAGGAAGGGGACTAACATTTTGTTAATTACTTCTCCTGTCTCCTTCTAATCTTCATCTAAAGTTTGAACACCCAAAGAGACACCAAGGGCACATTCACGCAGAGGAAAGACCATATAACGACACAGTGAGAAGGTGTCGTCTATATGTCAGAGAGACCTCAGAAGAAACCAAAACTGATGGCACCTCGATTTTGGACTTCCAGTGCCCATAACTGTGAGAAAATCAATTTGTGTTGTTTAAATGACTCCGTCTGCAGTACTCTGTTGTGGCAGCTGTAGAAAACTAATACATAGTGTGACTTTTACTTTCTCGGTAAACTTTTTGCACAATCATGGTCTCAGCATTTGCTTCTAGAAAAACATTAAGTATGACAGTAGGTATAACTTACAATGGAGATTGGATAATTTCTGGTGCCCTTTTATATAAATAGAAGTTCTGTTCTGTTTTTTTGCTGATTATTGCAGTGTTGACCTGTGAGGTGGTGGAGAATGTGCCAGCTCTAATTTTTAATTTGCATTTCCTGTCACCCAGAAGATGAATGCAGGTCCTGCCTTTGTTCACACCTTCAGGAAAAGTCACTAATTTGTGTTCCTTTGTCATCTCATTTCAGTGGTAAGGGCTTAGGTCACTGGGCCTGATGGAGTCACAGCTATTGTTAGCAAGGGGCAACAATGCAATTTCACTTTCCTCTTTATTTTTTTCAGGGAGAAGGCACACTAGAATTGCCACGGTAACTCTCATTTTCATTTAAATCAAAAAGCATTTGTGTCTTTGGCCAAGTTCTTAAAACCACCCTTCAGGAGTTAGCAATGTTGGGTACGCAAGAGTCCCTGAGGTTCTGTGCTCCCCTCTTCTCTGTATGATCATCACTGAAAATTTTAGTGTTCATCAATGGACAATAATGTCAATACCAAATATCATTATACGATAAAAATTCTTACTGAGAGAAGAAGAGCAGGTCTCCAAACATGGTTTATTGGAAGAGATTTTAGAGACATCAGCGTCATCTCTGATGATTGGAGTTAAACAGGTACATGACTGAAATAATAAATTGATGAGGAAGGGAATTTAATTTTCTTAAGCACCTGTCATCTATCATGCTCAGCTTTAGGCTCTTTCACATACCTTATCTTACATAATCAGTCCTTATAATTTACTGATGAGAAACAGGGCTCAGAGAGGTTAAGTGACTTGTCCAAAGCAACATGTTATGTAATGGTGGAGCCAGTATCTGAACAAAAATCTCTCTGACTTCAAAGCCATGCTTTTATAACATCATCTTGATAAAAAGTAGAGAGTGAAGAGAAGAAATGTCCTAGAATTTTTTTTTCTACTTTTTATAAAGTGAGGAGAGGCTGAGACAAGATGTCAGAGGACTTATTAAAGGGAAAGAATGGGGTGGTTTTTGTCTTTCTCAGATCCAGGATGCATCCAGAAGAAGACATGAATGCCTAAAAATCTAGCTCTAATTAAAGGAGATATTTGGCTGTCTCTCTGACACAGAGCTGAGTGTAACACTGGCCAGAAGACATCTATAAGTATAATCCAAGGAAAAGAGGATGTTATCAAAACCTTGAGTTTCCCTGGACAGCAAAAGAACTTAACAGCTTTCTAGACACACAGCCATTCTCTGTAATTCTGAGCATTCAGACTAGAGGGTGGTCTCAAAAACTGTGGGAAACCAGGGAACCGTTTCAGCCTCTGTATTAGATACTTTCTGCTGCTGCAAAACAACAACAACAAAAAAATTGTACAAAACTTGGTACTTTACCACACATTCTTGATTACCGTAACTATCTTAAAATTGAGTAGACTGATTCTTCTAGCTTTTATCTTCTTTTTCAGAATAATTTTAATTATCCTATTTTCTTTGCATTTCCATATACATTTTAGAATAATATCTATGTGTAAAAATCTTGGTGTGATTTTGATTGAAATTGTGTTAAAACTTTATAACAATTTGGGGACAATTGATATCTTTATTGAGTCTTCAGGTCTATGAACACTCCCTGTTTTTCTGCTTATTTAAATATTTAATTTTATCAACATTTAATAGTTTTAAACATACCAAAATGTACACATGTTTTGTTAGAGTTTCATGGAAGGAATTCATTTTATGAATAATTGATATTGTACTTCTAATTTCAATGTCCAACTATTCATTACTTGTGTGTGTGTATGTGTATAAAATTGATTTCTGATTATTTATCATCTATCTTGTAACCTTGCTCAACTCAGTAATTAGTTCTAGAAATATTTTTGGTAGATTTTTTTTGTGGCTTCCTATGCAGATAATGATGTCATCTAAAAATGTGGACAGTTTCGTTTCTTCCTTTTTTATCTAGCTTTCATTACATGTTTTGTCTTGTCGCACTGGCCAAAACATCTAAAACTGTGTTGAATAAGTGTGTTAAGAGCAGATATCTTTGCCTTGTGCTCCATCTTAGGGGAAAAACAGTCTTTTACCATTAAGCCTCATGGTAGGTTGTACATTTTCTTGATTAAGTTGTGGATATTCCCCTCCATTTCAGCTTCCTGATAGTTTTTTAAATCATAGATTCATGTGGAATTTTTGTCAAATGCCTTTTCTATATCAAATTATAGGATAACATATTTTTAATATAATGAATTACATAGAATAATTTTTGACTATTGAAACAGCATTTCATCACCAGAATTTACCTCAGTCATAGGGTACAGTGTTTTTGTGTATATTTATGCATTCTATTTGATATATTTGACTAAAAGTTTTTCGTCTATTTTCTTTTTTTACTTTAAGTTCTGGGGTACAGGTACAGAACATGCAGCTTAGTTACATAGGTATACTTGTGCCATGGTGGTTTGCTGCACCCACCACCCCGTCAACTACATTAGGTATTTCCTAACGCTATCCTTCCCCGATTGCCCAAACCCCTGCTATCCCTCCCCTAACCCCCCGCCCCTCAACAGGCCCCAGTGTGTGATGCTCCCCTCCCTGTGTCCGTGTGCTCTCATTGTTCAACACCCACTTATGAGTGAGAACATGCGGTATTTGGTTTTCTGTTCTTGTGTCAGTTTGCTGAGAATGATGGTTTCCAGCTTCATCCATGTCCCTGGAAAGGACATGAACTCATCATTTTTTAATGGCTGGGTAGTATTCCATGGCGTATATGTGCCACATTTTATTTAGTCTATCATTGATGGGCATTTGGGTTGGTTCCAAGTATTTGCTATTGTAAAGAGTGCTGCGATAAACATACGTGTGCATGTGTCTTTATAATAGAATGATTTATAATCCTTTGGGTATGTACCCAGTAATGAGATTGCTGGGTCAAATGATATTTCTAGTAATAGCTCCTTGAGGAATTGCCACACTGTCTTCCACAGTGATTGAACTAATTTACATTCCCACAAACAGTGTAAAAGCGTTCCTATTTCTCCACATCCTCTCCAATATCTGTTGTCACTGTATCTGTTTTCATTTTAAAAATTGGTGTAGGCAGAGCGTGGTGGCTCACACCTGTAATCCCAGCACTTTGGGACAAAAAGATCAAGAGATTGAGACCATCCTTGCTAACACAGTGAAACCCTGTCTCTACTAAAAATACAACAAATTAGCCCAGGGAGGCAGGGTGACACTTGCCTGTAGTCCCAGCTACTCAGAAGGCTGAGGCAGGAGAATCCCTTGAACTGGGGAAGTGGAGGTTTCAGTGAGCCTAGATCACACCACTGCCCTCCAGCCTAGGTGACAGAGCGAGACTCCATCTCAAAAAAGTCTATAGTTTTCTGTTTTATATGATTTTGTTTGGTTTTAGTAACAAAGTAATATTAGTTTCGTAAAATAAGCTGAAAATTGTTTTCTCCTCTTTGAATTTTTGAAAATGTTGGGTGGAATTGGTATGATTTTTTTGTTTGACATTTGGTAGAATTCTTCAGCAAAAACATCTGGCTTGAAAACAATTTAATTTGTAATTGGAAAAAATATCTGAACAGACATCTCATCAAAGAAGGTATGCAGATTGAAAGTATGATTATAAAAAGTTGCTTCATATCATATGTTATTGAGAAACTGCAAATTAAAACAACAACAAGAAAATATGACACGCCTGTTAATGGCTAAAATCCAAAACACTGACAATACCTAATGCAGGCGAGGATGTGGAGCAACAGGAACTCCCATTCTTTGTTGGTGGGAATGCAAAATGGCACAGTCATTTTGAAAGACAGGTTAGCAGTTTCTTACAAATTTAAACATTATCTTACTATTCAAATTAGAAATCATACTTGTTGGTATTTATCCAAATTAGTTGAAAACATGTCTACACAAAGCCCTGCACGTGAATGTTTATAGCAGTCTTATTTATAATTGTCAAATCTTGGAAGCAACCAAGATTTATTTCAATAGGTGAATCGGTAAACAAATGAAGACCTACCCATACAATAGAATATTATTTGGCGCTAAAAAGAAATGAATTATAAAGCCACAGAAAGACACAGAGGATCTTTAAGTGCATATTTCTAAGAAAAGGAAGTCATCTGAAAAGTCTACATATTATATGATTCAACTGCATGACAATTTAGAAAAAGCAAAACTATAAAGAGTGTAAAAAATGCTAGTGGTTACCAGTGTTTGAGGGAGTGGAGGTGGGGTCAAGAGAAATGAATAGGTGAAACACCTGGAATTTTTAGGGCAGTGAACTATTATGAAAGATACTGTAATAGTGGATGCTTGTCATTATGCATTTGTCAAAACCCAATGAACGTACAGCATCAAGAGTAAACTCTAATGTAAACCATGGGGTTTAATATTATAAAATTACTGGCTTGTCAATTGTTACATATGTATCAAATAAAGTAAGATTTTAGTATTTAGGAAAGCTATGTGTAGGGAGTGCTTGGAGGAGGGGGCAAGAGGGGGCATGTGAGATTTCTGTATTTTCTCAATTTTTCCACAAATCTAAAAAATAAAGTGTATTAACTTTTAAATGAAGCAGCTTATCAGTCACACACACACACACACTTGGATCTGTAGATTTCTTTTGTGGGAGTTTTAAAATTCAAATTCAAGCTTTTTAATATTTATAGTACTATTTAATTGTCAATTTTCTGTTCCTTCAGCTGTTGTAATTTGTGTTTTCAAAGAATTCGTTCATATTACCTAAGTTGTTATTTTTATGGTGTACAGTAGTTCACACTATTCCCTTTTTTATTCTTCTGATGTCTGTAGGATCTGTATTTATATCTCCTGTTTCATTTCTTCTTTTGGGAATTTGTGCCTCACTTTTTTTTTTTGTCATTCTTGCTGGAGGTTTGTCAGTTTTATTGATCATTCAAAAAATCAGCTCTTTGTTTTATTGCTGTTCTCTATTGCTTTTCTGTTTTCAATATCATTTATGCCTTTTTAAACGTTTATTGTGATATGATTAACAAATAATTATATATATTTAAGGTGTGCATGTTTTAGAATATATATACACATTGTAAAATGCTTACCACAATTGAGCTAATTAACGTAGCCATCACTTCATATTGTTACCTTTTTGTGTACATGTGGTAAGAATACAAAAGATATATTTTTGAGCAAATTTCAAGTATATGACACATCATTACTAACTAAACTTACTGAGCTTTATATTTGTTCTCTAGAACTTTTTCATCTTATAACTGCACATTTGTACCCTTGACCAATTATTTCCCCATTTCTACATTGCCTAGCTCCAGGGAACCACTCTTCTATTCTTCTACTCTCTGTCTCTATGTGTTAGAAACTTTTAGATTTCAGATATGATGTGACTTGGCTCTGTGTCCCTACCCAAATCTCACCTTGAATTGTTATCCCCATAATTCCCTGTGTCAAGGGCAGGACCAAGTGGAGGTAATGGAATCATGGGCGTGGTTTCCCCCATGCTGTTCTTGTGACCATGAGTGAATCTCAGGGGATCTGATGGTTTTATAAGCAACTGGCATTTCCCCTGCTTGCACCTCTTCTTCCCACTGCCTTCTGAAGAAGGTGTCTTGCTTCCACTTCCGCCATGATTTTAAGTTTCCTGAGGCCTCCCCAGCCATGCTGAACTGTGAGTCAATTAAACCTCTTTTCTTTATAAATTACCCAGTCTCAAGTATTTCTTTATAGCAGCATGAGAACAGACTGGTACAACATATAGGTGAGATCATACATTAATTGTCTTTCTATATCTGGCTTATTTCAATTAACCTAATGTCCTAAATGTTGTCACAAGTGACAGGATTTTTTAAGGCTAAATGATACATAGATAGATTGATATCACTTTGTCTTTAATCATTCATCTGTCAATAGAAGCTTAGGTTTTTTCATATCTTGGCTATTGTAAATAATGCTGTAGTAAACATGGAAATACAGATATCTCTTTGACATAGTGATTTTATTTCTTTGGATGTATCCCCATAAATGGGATTAATGAATCACATAGTAGTTTTATTTTTAATTTTTTAAGCAACTTCTATACTGCTCCATAATGCTTGCACCAATTTACATTTCCAGCAATAGGGTACAAGGCTTCCTTTTCTTCACATTCTTATTAACACTTGTTATCTTTTGACTTTTTGATAACAGTTATCCTAACAGATGTGAGGTGATATCACATTGTAGTTTTGATCTCCACTTCTCTAATAATTAGCGATAGTGAGTGTACCTTTTCATATAACTTTTGGCCATTTGTATGTCTTCTTGGGAAGAAATGTCTATGTGGTTCCTTTGCCCATTTAAAATTTTTTCAACTATTAAATTGTATGATTTTCCTGTATATTTTGGTTATCATGTCCTTGTCCAAGTATGTGGCTTACAAATATTTTCTCTAATTCTGTGAATTGCCTTTTTGTTTTTTCAATTGTTTAATTTGCTGCACGGAAACTTTTTTGTTAATTTTTGCTTTTCTCGCCTATGTTTTTGGGGGCATATCCAAAATATTAATGCCAAGACCAGCATCAAGGAACATAACATCTAAGTTTTCTTCCAGGAGTTTTATGAATTCAGGTTGTAGGTATAGGTCTTTAATCCTTTTGAAAGGATTTTTGTGTATGGTGTAAAATGGGTTCAATTTCCTCTTTTTTTGTATGTGAATAGTCAGTTCTCACACCACTTATTGACAAGACTACCTTTTCTCCATTATGTGTTCTTGAAACTTTTGTCAAAAATCTATTTACCCTATATGCATGAGTTTATTTTTGGGCTCTCTAGTCTGTTCTATTTATCTATGTGTCTGTTATAATTCCAGTACCACACTGTTTTAATTAATATGGCTTTGTAACATAATTTGACATCAGAAAGCATGATGCCTTCAGCTTTGCTCTTCTTGCTCAAGATTGCTTAAGCTAGTCAGGGTCTTTTGAGATTCTATACAAATTTTAGAATTTTTTTTTATTTCTGTGAAAAATACCATTGGCATTTTGATAAAGATTAAGTTGACTCTATATATCACTTTGGGTAGAATGGATATTTTAATATTAATTCTTTCAGTACATGAACATGCAATATATTTCCATTTATATTTGTTCTCTTCAATATCTTTCATCAGTATTTTATTATTTCTAGTATATACCTCTTTTATTTCCTTCATTAAATTTATTTTTCTTGTATTACTTATAGTATTTTATATATTTATAACAATAATTTTATAAAATATTTTAAATTATTTATAATTTTTTATATTGGTGGAATTGTTTTCCTAATTTCTAATTTTTATGACTCTAAGATAAAGTCATAAAAAACTACAAAATGACTTGAACAGAATAGTGGTGATTAAGGAGATTTAATCAGTATAAAAAAAGTTCAGGGTCAGACATCTTCACTATTGAATTCTACCAAGCATTTAAAAAGGAATTAATGTCAATTCTTCTCAAACTCCTCTAAATAAATTAAAGAGGAGGTAATACTTCTAAACTCATTTAAGAATTCAACATTACCTTGATACAAAAGACAGCAAGGATACTACAAGAAAATTACAGGCCAACCTTACTTATAAACATAGATATAAACTTACAAATGAGATACTAGCAAATCAAATTTACAGCACATTATAAGAATCATGCATCAGGATGAAATGCAATTTATTCTGAAGATGCAATGATTGTTCATCATACACAAATCAATAAATATTATATCCTATATTGGCAAAATATAGGATAAAAATTATAAAATCACCTCAATAGAGCCAGAACAAAAATTTCACAAAATTTACCACCCTTTCATGATAAAAATTCTCAACAAATTAAGCATAGAGGTAATGTAGCTTAACATATAATTTTGTATGCAGCAATGAAACACTGAAAACTTTTTCTCTGAGATTAGAAACAAGTCAGTGCTGCTAGGTCACAGTGCTGCTTCCGGATCCACAGTTGGGACTGAGGTTGGCAGGCATGTTACTGGGAGCACAGATAGGTGTGTCTTGCCCTGGATCCCTGTGCAGGCAGGACTGACTCTGGAACAGTGGTATAGTGGGGCTGGAGCCATGGCACAGGGTGGCTTCAAGATCCACAAGTCAGGTATACTATGAGTGAGCCTGTAACCAGGGGCACAGACGGGCATAGTTCCTCCTAGGTTCCTTGATGGATGGGGCTTGTTGCAGGATCATAGCCAAACTGGGATGGGGCTAGTTCCATGGAGGGACTGTTGCTTTGGCCCCACAGCTGAGACATTGTTGACCCCGGCACCAGGGTGTACTTACCTGCCTTCTCAAAGAAGCTGTCCCCAATCTTGGGTTTCACCAGGATTTCATAATCTACAGGCACCGAAAAGCTTCCTCAAAGTTACTTTTGTTCATAGATGGCCGCTAGATTACTTTTTGTGTTGGGAGCTATAATCTGGGGACCTATTATTCTGCCATCCTACTGACATCTTTCCAATATTATTTATTTTGGTTTTTACCTTTGTAATGTCCTTCCTTCTGCTTCCCTTATGTTTATTTTTCTCTTCTTTTTCTAAGCTCTTAAAATAGACGTTTAGATTTTTGACTAAGACTTTTGCTCCTTTTTTTAAAAAAAATTTAAGTTTTATTTTAGATACAGTGGGTGTAGGTACAAGCTTGTTATGTGGGTAAACTGCATGATGCTGAGATTAGGGGTACAAATCCTGCCACCCAGGTAATGGGCATAGTACACAACAGGTAGTTTCAATCTATTCCCACCTCCCTCCCTTCCCCCCAGTAGTCCACACTGTCTGTCGTCCCCCTGTTTATATCCATGTGTGCTCTCTTCTAATTTATGCTTTTATTACTGCAAATTTTGCTTTCCAAAATGTTTTATCTGTGTCCCATAGGTTTTGATTTATTGTATTTCAGTTCATTCAGTTTCATGTTTTCAAAATTTATCTCCTGACTTCTTCTGTGTTGTTTCGTTTGTAAGTGTTCAAAGATTGTTCTGCTATTTTTCTGATTTATTCCTAGTGCTATTATTCTATTGTAGATAGAGAAGTCATTCTGCATAATTCCATTTCTTTGAAATTTGTTGAGAATTGTTTGATGAGCTAGTATATCACTCTGTGTTCTATGGGCACTTAAAAAATGTGCATTCTGCTGTTACTGGATGGAGTATTTATACATGTCTGTTAGATTATGTTGTTTGATTGATTATGCTTGCTAGTTTTCTGTCTATAAACTGTTAAAAGAAAGGTTGAAATCTCCTTGTAATGTAGATTTGTGTGTTTATTCTTTAATTTATTTCAGTTTTTACTTTATATTTTGCAGCTCTGTTAGTGCATATACATTTAGGATTGTTTTTTCTTAATGCACTGACCCTTTTATCATTATCTAATGCCCCTCTTGGTGTCTGGTAATTTTTCTTCTCTGAATGATACTTTATCTGATATTAATAGAAATATTCTTGCTTTATTTTGATTAATATTCACATGACATGCTTTCTTCAGACTTAATTTTAATCATCATATATTACTGTAGTTGAATTGAGTTTTTCTTGACAGTATACAGCTGGTTTATGTTTATTCCACTCTGCCAATTTTTGTCTCTTTATTTGTTTTGAGACCTTTTACAGTTAGTGTAATTATTGATATGTCAGGGCTTAAGTCTGACATTTATTTCTGTTGTTGGGTGTTCGAAAACAATACCCCAAAATGAAGGTCTCGGAAACAGCCTCAGTAACAAAAGTTTTTCTCTGGCCTTCTCCTGCCTTCCTGTCTCTCAGTTTCATTCTCTCCCTGAGACTAGACATAGAAACTAAAATTCTTCTTCGCCAAAGCAGACCATCTAACCTGGAACCTTTTTTCTTCAAAGCCAGCCAGAAAAACCTAAAAAATATTACTCCAATTTTCCCTTTGACTTTCTGTATAAAAAATGGCCACTGAGAAATTGTCTGACCTATCTTGTTTGAATATAGATCTTACAATTGCCATTCCAGAGGGTCCTGCTCCTTACCAGAAAGAATAAATGCATGCTCAGAGTGGCCAAGAAAAATCTAGATAGACAGGACTTGCTGAGTTTTCCAAATTAGTCTATTAGCATTAGAGTATAACCTTTATTGTCCAATCATGATTCTACATGGCTGTTCACAGGTTGTTGAACTTAACCATATAAATGAACAGTTTCCCTTAGATCTCTGAGTCTTCATTCTGAAGGCTGCTGTGTGTACACATGAAATACATTTGTGTGTTTTTTTCCTCCAATTAATCTGCCTTATGTGAGTTGATTTTTCAGCAAACTTTCAGAGGATGCAGGGAAACTTCCCCCTTGGCCACTACATGCTTTTATTTTTCTATTTTTCTTTTCTCTCTCTGTTTCTTAAGCTTCCTGTGGGTAAAATGAATACTTTTAGAATTTCATTTAAATTTACCCATAGTGTTTTATAGTGTAGCTTTTTGAATAACATTGTTGAGTGCTTGTTCTAGGAATTATATTTATATAACTTATAACATCCTACTACTGTCATCATTTTACCTATTTGTGTGAAATGTAGAAAGCTTTCTTCCCTTTACATCTCTATACCTCCCACGTTTATAATGTATTTTTCTTAAATACTTTCTTAATATATAAGACCATATCAAATATTGTCACAGTTTTGTTTTAATCATCAAACATAATTTAGACAAAGAGAGAAGAAAAGTGTATTGAATTTATTTTTGCTTACCATGCTCCTTCTGATGTTCCAAAATTCCTTCTTATTTGTTTCATTTCTATTTGTAAAAATGTCTTTAGTCATTTTTTTAGGGTAGTATGTTAGGGAAGCTTTTTTCTTTTTTAGTTTTCCTTCATCAGAGTATGTCTTTATTTCTCCTTTCTTCCTGAAGTGTGTTTTTTGTTGTGTATAGGACTCTGAGTTAACAATTCTTTTTTTAATCAATTAAAAAAACGTTACACCACTTCCATCTGGCCTCTGTGTTTTCTGATTAGATATTTGCTATCTTTTGAGTTACTTTTTATTATATTTAAGCTGTTATTGTTCTTTCATTGCTTTCAAAATGTTTTCTTTGTCTTTAGTTTGCAGCAATTTGTCTGTGATATGCTTTGGAATAAACTTTCAGTTTATCGTCTTCGAAGTTTAATCATCCTCTTAAATCTGTAGGTATATGCCTTTTGCCAAATGTTAGATGTTTATTCGGCAGTTATTTGAGTACTTTTTCAGTCCTGTACTCATTCTCTTCTTCCAGAAACATGTTGACAAGTGTTCAAGTTTTTTCTTAATTCTCACAGGTCCTGAATTTCTTGTTGTTTTTGTTTTAGTCTATTTTGCTCCATCATTAAGATTGAGTTATATCTGTTGTTCTATTTTCAAGTACACTTAATCTTTGCTTTGCATCTTCCATTCTGATGTTAAGCTTTTCCATTGCATTTGTTATTACATTATTTTTTAGTTCTAAAATATGATGCATTGGGATTTCTTTCTTCCTCTTCTTTGCCAAAGCTTTCTGTTTTTTTCCCCATTGGTTTTATGTATATTTGCAATTGCTTATTGAAACTACTTAAAAATCTTTGTCAAATAATTCTATCTCTGCCATGTCAGTGTTGTTAGCCGTGATGTATTTTTGTATTCGGTTTGAGATCTTCCTTTTTCATGATATAATGAGTGATTAAAACATGGATATTTTGGATATAAATGTGTGAATCTCTCAATCTTATTTAAAACCTCTGTTTTATGTGTTTTCTTCTTATACATCTCTCACAGGAAGAAAGGCACACTCTTGTTACTGCCAGGTAGAATAGAATGATGTTTTCTATTCAGCCTCCATTGGTATCCAAATGGGGAGAGTTCTTGTCACTGCTTGGCAGGGATGGGAGTTCTGGCTCCCCACAAGGCCTCCATTTATAACTGCCTGGCTGGAAAGTGCCTTATTACTGCCCTTCACATGACCTACATTGATACCACAGGGCATGACATTAATTTTATTAACACTAGGAAATGGTAAAAGTTCTGATCCATCACAAGGCCTCCTTTGAGACCTCCCAGTCAGGGAGAGGGAAGAATACCTTATTACTGACAGGTGAAGGTGAGAAGGTGGAAGTCCAGGCTCCTTACATGGTTTTCACTGATAATGTAGGAGTGGATCTGTCAGTAGAGGTGTGATTGCTACTGTCAGGGATAAAAGATTCCAGCTCATTACTCAGTCTTCTGTAACACTATACCAACAGAGGCACTGGAGAAACTTGTTTACAGCCCATCAAAGCTGTAAGTCTAGACTGCCCACTTGTCCTTTGATAGCATGGGTGTGGCTGGTGTCACAGTTATTACTGTGGTGCTTGGATGGAAAAGAGTGGTTGTTGTTTGCAAGTTTTCTGTCTTGCAAGGATTTCCTTTCCTTGTCCTTTGGCTACAGAAGGCAAGTTGTTTGAATATTTTTTGTCTGGGCTTGTTGGTATTTCTTGGTTTCTAGCTTCTTTAGCCCAAGTCTAGGTTATCTGAGGCAAAAAAGGAGACCCAAGGAACTTACCACCATGTAATTCCTTGAGTTCTGAGGTTTTTAGCCAATACTGCTACTTCTTTCCACCTTTCAGAGTCTTCTTATAATTCTTTAAATAAATAATTTTCAGGGTTTTTACTAACACATTGTGGGAGGGATAGGGAAAAGCACATTCATTCCATCTTCCTGTAAGCAGTAGTCCCATATATACATTTAAAGTCTCTGCTTGTCAGGTAGCTGTTGTCTCACTAGTCATAGCTAGATACAAAGCCAACTCTAAATGGTGGAGAAACAGACAACATGGTTCTTTGGGATCATGCAAATGTGTTATCTCTTTTTAAAAAATTAATCCAAAAAATAAAAGGATGAACATAAGCAGCTTCCATATTCAGACAATATTCCGCTAATACTGTCATCTAACCTTCATGTGAACCGATTGCAAAACCTACAATAAGTGAACTCACTAATCATAACATGTAAAAATTATAAAAATAAATTATTGCTCTTAAACCCCAAAACCTCAAACTCTTTTTTTTTTCCTTTTGATTCATTCATTTCTTAAAAACTGGCTCTGAGTTCAGTGTGCAACAGAAACAGTTCTGCAGAAACTGAGGAAACTCACTCCCAGTGAAAAGTAACCAACCTTACCACCGCAATGTTGCCTAGACTAAATACAAAGGAGCATCTTCACACCCATCACACAGCAGCATGAGATTGTAAAGTGGGAAGTCAACTTCATTCTGTTTCTGCATTTCATCATATTAAGTGTTAAGAGCTTTTCTTGTATTAGATAGTATATATTCTATGTAAATTATATTATGGTCAGCATTATACAGACAAAATTGAGACTTAGAAGAGTTAATGACAAGCAGAAGGGCACCCTGATAGTAACAAAATTACTTATTAAACTTAGCTGTCTGTAGTTCAAAGGTCTGGCCACTTGACCATAAAGTCTCATTGTCTCCCCAAATAAACCTCAAATGGCAATAACAGTGAGGCCAGAATCCTGGGAATGAGGGAATTGATGCCACCACTGTTGGAACTTTTAGCATTAAAGTAAAATCTGTGACACTGAAGTTGAACATCGCAAATACGTAAAGACTGGGAAGATGTCACACTTCACTAAGGATGCTCAAACAAGCCATTTTAGTAAAAGAGTTTTAAAAAGAGTTTGAGAGAAAAATTGTATTATCATGCTTAGCAGGTAGTATTAGCTACTTAGAAATACTGTAATGCTTTCTCTTTCTGAGCTTAAATTAATCAACACTAATATACTGTTCTGAGGTACTAGATTCAGAGACACTTCACAAATAAAAATATTTCATCTTGTTTCCTTTCATCACTTTACCTCTCCTGCTTAGCTAGTGCTAGAGCAAATACCTTTAATCTGTGACATCTTAAGTATCACATATTTTATTAAACCAATGAATACTAACATGTTTTAAATTAATAACTCTATAGAATGTCTGAAACTTAGGTCTACCTCTATGAAAATAGACATTCCTTATAACTCTATTCCACTGTAGTTACGAGAACATCAAAATTGTGAGAATGAACTCATTCAGAAAACAAAGCACAAATTATTTTAGACTGATTGACACCACTAGGAATCATCTGCATGTATGGGAAATTAGAAATTTCTTTTCTCTCAAAGACCCATTGACAATGAAGATCCTACTGTGGGTCAAACTTTTGAAAGAGGAAGAAGAGAAAATAAATTACCAAGAGTTAGGAAATGAAAAAGACCCTATAAATTTTGTTTATTCACCCATTGCTTCGTTTATCAGCATGTGCATTCATCATTGAGCAGCATGCACAGTGAATGGTGTGAATTTTTTATTCATGTAGACGAGGTTTATACACAACGCTTCCACTATCTGGTATATTGTCTATCGTCTATAAGCTTCAGGTTTTTCATCTCTACAATAGATTTTCTTACTAAATTTATTATTTTATTATTATGAAATGACTCTATGGTGATACAGATTCAGTATCCTTTGTCTGAAAATCCCAAATTCAAAATGCTTCAAAATCCAAAACTTCTTGAGTGCTGATTTGGCTCCACAAGTAGAAAATTTCATACCTGACCTCGTGTGATAAGGCGCCGTAAAAATGCAGTCAGAACTTTTTCATGTTGAAAATTATTTTATAATATTTTATAAAATTACCTTTAGGCCTTGTGTATAAGGTGCACATGAAACATAAATGAATTTTGTATTTAGACTTGGGTTCCATTTCCAGGATATCTCACTATGTATATGCAAGCATTCCAAAATGTTTTTAAAAATTCAAAATGTGAAACATTTTGTCCCAAACACTTTGGGTATAGTGCGCTTAATCCATATTTTTTGTCTTGAGGACTATAATATTTTATCTTTATATAGCAGCACCTGCTTCCTTATGCTTAGAGTTTCCATGGTATATATATGTTCCCTCGTTTTATTTTCAATATGTTTATGTCTTTGTATTTAAAAAGTGTCTGTTGTAAATAGCATGTAATTGGATCTTGCTATTTTTTTTATTTTATTTTTTTAATTTATTTTTATTTATTTTTATTTTTGAAAGAAAGAAAAAGAGAGGAAAGAAAGTGAGAGTGAAAGAAAGAAAAAAAAATGTAAGAGAGAAAGAAAGAGGAAGAGAAAGAGGGAGAGAGAACGAGATTCTTGTTCTATTGCCCAGGCTAGAATGCAGTCTAAAAATGGGTATTAAAAACCTCTTTTATGCCAATAATTGTACTTAACAATGG
>CAUYLG010074135.1:0-209383 GCA_963573385.1 Cacajao melanocephalus
AATATATACACCTACTACGTACCCACAAAAATTAAAAATTAAAAAGTTAATAAAATTCAATGTAAAAGGGTATTTGTGTTCTCTACTTTTTCTTTAACACAAACAAGCAACACCAGGAAAAAAATTTGATGTCTCTAGGGACCAAAGGTCATATATATCATATATTCCAATTACTCTCCTTAATTACTAATCTATTCACTTCAATTATTTTTAACAAAAATTTATGGAGGCCTACCCTGTGTAAAATACCACGCTGGATGTGCAGAGGGAGATACAAGATGACTGAGCTGAGGTCCTGTCCCCAGGAGCTCACGACATAGTAGGAAGGCCAATTCCTAAAGAAAGACTTAATATTCCGAGACACTGAGTTGTAATCAGGGAACAAGTAAAGTGCTAGGGTAAAAAAGAAAAAGGAGGATTAAATCTAGGGATTTAATCCCTAGATTAAATGTGAGACTCCTTTCTCATATGCAATTTTACCTTTAGGGTTTACTGACATTTATTGAGCAGTCAGGAGGGGAAATATTTTCACAGATTTGCACCTGGGAAAAGATCTAGGCCTATGGCACTAGGGCAGCTAGGAAGAAAAAAAACCACTTCACAATTATCATAGGAAACAGAGGAGGCTTATCTAACAGGAAGCGATCCTAGCAATTCCATTAATGGTTTTCACTTAAATCTAACCCTCAGTAGTCTGTGACAAACTGCTCACTGGCACCTGAAAATTCTCCCTAATCTAAGTCCCTTAGCTGGTCTATCGTAGGCATATCATGAAGCTGTTTCATGCTACCCATACGAGCTGAATCATTTCACATCAGTTGGAAAGATGAGTATTTTACAATGGAAAAAGAGAGAGAAAAAATGCTTTCAACATTCCACTTAGGCAGTAAGATGCCAGCCAGCTGAGAGCCACTGTCAACGAGACCCTCCAACAGAGAACAAAAGATTCAAGAACTGTGTACTATACAATGGGCAGCTCCAATAGGCTCAGGCAGCCTGATAGACAATAGTACAGCAGAAACATTGCTTCACGCATGGCCGAAACTGAGGCACTAAAGAGGTGAGAAAGCACCACTGAACTTCACAGCACCCTCAACAGATACAGGACTAATAAAAGGTTCTTTCCCCCAAGCCCTGAGGTAAGACCTTAGGCTGTTTATTATGGCTCCAAAGGTCAAAATTAATAGCATGAAGTGAGTCGTCTTCTTGCTCTTTGAAACTCCTTGTCAAGTGGCATAGCCAGCTGGGCACACAACTCTGATATGCAGATCATAACGTTTGTGAACAGATAAAATGAATTACAAATGAGCTCAGCCTATCCTATTTCAACTCTCTAACAGGCACGAAGGTCTCTCTCTCTCTTTTTTTATTTTAACCCCAACACTGTCCAAATACCTCCTCTTGTAGTTCATTTGAGGCCATTTAAGCACCTCAAGAATGAGTATTCATCTAATTAGCAAATGACTCTGGAAGCCAACTCAGTTTTTAAAATTGCAATTAACCTAAGACAGGGTAGGGCAGTCATTACATAACAAAAATAATATTGGTTACCAAGATGCTAAATATTTACATATATTATTTCATTTTGATCCCCACTCATCCAATTTAAAAAATATTGATATTTCCATTTGAAAGATGTAGAAATTGAGGTATGGGAAGATTAAGTCATTTGCCTGGGTAAAGCCAGGATTCTCACCCAGGCTGTCTGACACTAATATCCGCGCTCTTCATCTCCTACTACCTATGCCAATGGACTATAAAGAAAGTAGAAGCTATGAGACTTTTCATTCATTCATTAAGAAACATGTATAATATTTGCACACCAGGCTGATATCTGCCATCCTTACTGCAACTAAAAGTAAGATTTCTCAAAGAAAAAATGGTTTATTTACAAAGGAAGCTGACTATATGAAAAGAAGATATCTGTGCTTTGCTATTTCAGAGCTTAAAGAAAGAATAAATT
This sequence comes from Cacajao melanocephalus, assembly GCA_963573385.1. Taxonomy (NCBI): domain Eukaryota; kingdom Metazoa; phylum Chordata; class Mammalia; order Primates; family Pitheciidae; genus Cacajao; species Cacajao melanocephalus. The sequence goes on from CAUYLG010074135.1 coordinate 1,964, forward strand.
TAAATGGTAATACGTGACCAAATTATCTTCCAAAATAAAGGTCACTAAAAGTTGACCTTTCCTTCTGAGTTGGAGAAAATTAAAGCAATGCCATGAAAAGTTTTTGCACTCAAAAACTGCAACTGGTGACTTATGCATCACACTGATGCAACTGACCTGTATATAGCAACTAATAAATTCTAGCTATCATTTTCCTTGGTAATAATAGTAAGAAAAACTATCCTTCAAAATCAACAAATCTCTCATTGTGGGAAAAACTGCTTGCAGCACTAGCCTTCTAATTGCGAGTGTGTGACTGTGCCCTTAACAATACGGCAGCCTCTACCAGAACACCAACCACACCATCTGCTGTTTGAGCAGCAGCAATTCTTAACACCAGCATCAATTCAAGTATTACAACTGTAACAGCAAATCCCAAAACTAGCAACCAAAACAACCAAACCAGAACAGCTGGTTTATGGATTTCATCTACAAGCCCAACCAACTATCCAACTATCCATACATCCACCTGACAAAACTCTGCCCCCCACCCAGTTATTAAGAACTACATGCTGGGCACTGTGCAAACACTATACTCTTCCTTACCTGCAGTAGGTTCTCCAAAGCTAAGAGAAGTCCAGAAGTCTACCTATGATAAGGAATGGTGCATACTATAATAAAGTACAGAGTTCGTGCCAATTATGAAATGGGAGCCCCTGTTAAGCAAATTACAAAGCACCAGTCACAAAACCTTATGCATTTAGAACAACAGTTCTTAACCCTGGCTGCATATTAATCACTAGGGAGCTTTAAAATAATGCCAATGTCTGGGCCTCGCCCCAGACCAATTAAATCAGAATCTCTGGAAGTGGGGCCCAGCATGGATATATTTTCTTAAAACTTTTCAGGTGATTCCAACATGCAGCCAGGGTTGAAAACCACCAAGTTAACTATTTCCAGAGTGGTATTCCTGAAATCCACAAAATCTATTAGATGGTACAAAGACCACAAAACTCTCCCTCCCATCCACTGCACCTGCCATCTGGGCTGTATTAAAATGATACATCAATAAAGTGTTATTTTAAGATTATGGTCCAATTATTTATTTGTTTATAGCAATGAAATACTAAACAAGAAAGGATCTTGAGGTCATGCACCATTCTTACAATGCCTCCCCCACCCCACCCCACCAATTCTGAGAACTAGAGGGGTATATGGTTCTAGCAGGGAGGAAACCATTGAAAAGCGCTCGCTTTTGCTTGGGAGAATGGAACTGGCAGTGTCCAGGCAAAAAAACAGCATCAGCTCAGTAACCTGACAGGAGGGAACCTTCATAGTTCAGGCATGATTATCAAACTCTTTGTGCTCTTAAAGGAGAGTAATTATAGGCATGTGAAAAAAGGGAAGCACTCCCTGAGGAACTCTTCCTCACATGCTTCCCAAGAGGCAGTAGGGCCATTAAAAATTCCATGATGAAGAGGAAAAACAGCCTGGGAACAGCCAGGAGGCAATACAGCAAATTAATACACCAGCCCTCCTCAGGGAAAGCTGTGATAAAACAGGAAACACTTCTCTCTTTGCAAAATAAAATTATACCACTAATGATAACATAGTCGCCACACACACCCACACACACACACACACACACACACCCCATGTTAATGATGCATGTGAAATTTCCAATGCTGCCCAGATGCTTTGAAAGAAATTTTTCCCTACTACAAATAAAATGGGACAAGAAAAAGATACAATTTCCATTCGAAACAGTTTTTAGTACAGTCATTCACCTACCTCTTCCCTGCCACCACTACTCCTTTACACTCCTCCTTGGTGCCCGGCTTTTGCTAAATGATCCGTTCTCTGCAAAGCCTACTGCTTAGTTCTGAATCCAGTCTCATCAGGCTGTCACACTGGAGCTAGACAGTTCTTCACTAACCCCCTGCTGGGAAGGAAGACCACTATTCCAAAGGAGTGACCGGTTGCCCTGAGAGCTCAGTATGTCATCATTCACATTTTCTAAAAGCTGCACAGAAGTCACTTGTGCTGATCATTTCCCATGAAGCAGTGGCTGCCCAAGCTTTACTGATGTGCACCCTCATGAGTAAATGATCTGAAGAAAACATTATATATGTAGTACATATATATATAATATAAATATGTGCTATTAGACACATGTATAATTTAAAACAAAAAAATTTTTGAAGGATCAGCTATAAATAAATATAAGTTTAAAAATTTTCTTCCCCTTTCCCAAAGAACCTTCATGTATGCAACCCACTTGGTATCTACTGCCCTGGGTATGACGTCTAGAAGTAAGTAATACATCAAAGATGATGTATTATTGTCCACATTCTCCCACCTTGGCTTTTAGTAATGGTCTAAAGCAATAAGAAATATTACCCTAGAGCTGAGTATACCAGAAGCACAGCTGAGACTTCCTTATGTTTCCAAGTTTAGCCACAAACACTGCCAGGCAAGAGAGTGAAGACAGTGATACGGATAAGGAGGTACATAAAGAAACAAGAAGCTGATGCCTAGTCCAGCCACAGGATAAGGCTTTTAAAGGAAACAAACCTGACAAAAGTACGAATACTGATCTCAGAACAGCACAGCTCTAGGTAGCAGAGGTAAAGAGAGAAGGGAAAGTAATCCACTTTCAGCATTCTGACATGATATGATACTACTTAAATAATTTTCCCAAACAGTATATACACAGACAAAAAGCTGAAGGACTATTTTCCTATGAATTAAAATCTTACTGTCTTCCATGACAGCTTGAGCACAACCACCTCTAAAAAGATCTCCCTGAGCCTCGACGTTAGGGGCCCTTCCTCTGTGCTTTTTCAAACCTTTATTATAATTGTCAACTTCCATACCTGACTTCCCCATGAGAATGTAAGCTCCTTGAGGGCAGTATCTAAACAAAGAGGCTGGCTCACAGTAGGGTGCCAGCAAACGTTGAATGAATTAATGATGAATAAACATCATGCTACTGAAGGAAAGGCCTTACTACTAGTAGTTTATATCATTCTACAATTCTCCATGCTTTTTTTTTTTAAGAGACAGGATCTCACTCTGTCACCCAGGCTGGAGTGCAGTGGCATCATCACAGCTCACTGCAGCCTTGACTTACTGAGCTCAAGCAATCCACCCACCTCAGCTTCTCAAGTAGCTGAGACTACAGGTGCGCATCACCAGACACAACTGATTTTTAAAAAAATTTTTTTAGAAACAAGGTCTCACTCTGTTATAGTCCAGGCATTCTTAATAACACCATTTGTGATGGTCTCTCTTTTCAAAAGACATTCACACAGAAATACTACTTCTTCAGTAGAAAGATCTAGCAGTAGGTTATGGTGCAAAATTTGTTATTATAGCTCATAGTAGAAGTTCTAACTGTATCCATGGAAGAGTAACTTAGTGCAGCCTGCACCCCAAATTTATGAACATAACCATTTAAGAACTTATTAGGAATAAAAAAGAATTACCAGAACCTTGGAAAGAAATTCTTTGTCCAAGCAGAAATAATAAAACTTCTGGGGTCCAGCCTATTAGCTATTCTTTTCTGCATAACAGCCCTGCAGGGGATGCTACTATTAAAACTGTATTTACTTCCCATGTCACCTAAAAGAATTTATATTTGTAAGGAGTCATTCATTTGACTAATATATATTAAATATGCCTAACAAATCTCAGATAAAGTTTTAGGTGTTAAGGAGTTATCAGGGAACAAGACAACATCCCAGTCCTTTGAAGCTTATATTCTAGTGGGAGAGACTGGGGGATAAAGTGGAAACGAAAGAGCAAAAGAAAAACCAAACCCCACTAAAAATAAACTAATAAGTAAATTCATTACAGACTGTGATAGAGCCATAAAGGAAACAAACAGATAATGAGCAGGAAGTGCTGGAGGTGGCCCCTTAGACAAGATGGTCTGAGTGGTCCTCCTTGAGGTGGCGGCAACTTAGCTGACACAAGCAGCAGCTCAAAGACAGTTTTCCAGGCAAAGGGAAGAAGTGGAAAGGTTCAGAGACAGGAAAGGACTGCTGCTATTTTTGAAGAACAAAACAGAGTTCCCTGGTACCGCTGGATCTCTCCCCGACAGAGGGAGAAAATTATACGGAAGGAGGCTGTACATGTAGGGAGAATTCAGATTATGCAGGGTTTTGCAGGTCATGGCATGGAACATTAATAATGTTCTTTGAAGATGGGGCTTTTAGCAGCAGAAATAAAATGAAATATGAACTAGAAGACTTAGGTCAAAGTTAAGTATGAGACTCAATCACCTACTAGCCTTGTGACCACAGGAAAGATACTTCACTGCTCTGCCTCAGTTTCTACATCTGTAAAACATCTATTTACCTCAAAGGATTGTTGTCAGGATCAAACTGGATACTGTACACAAGCAGACTTTAGAATTTGAAATGTTATAGAAAGGAATATAGTATCATCCAGAAGAAAATAACAGCTACTAAAAGACAATTACCTGGCAGAGCAGCGTGCTGGTGAACACCTTCGGTGAGAAGCATCGGCAAGAACATCCAGGGAGTAAAGGGGAGACAGAGGATTGAACTGCAGGAATAAATAACACTATTTTAGTAAGGCTTACATGAAACAGATCTGATCCTAAAGGGTAACTACACTTTGATTACTTTTCTGCTTTGACCAATTCTTTTGTCATATCAAACGCAGACACTGTTCAGTAAAGTCACACATATTTAATAGTGTGCCTGTGAATGTACCAAACCTGATCTAGCACACCTCAAAAAAAAACAAAAAACGATTCCTTGTTAAACAACAATTTTTCAAAAACTTTTGATATACAATAGTCACTTAAATGGCAGAAGACAGTATTTTCCAAGTGATATAACAAGAACTTGTGCCTGACAATTATCAACTGCGTATCAGCCCTTGTTTCCAAGAAGATTACATGAAATTACCTTTTTATTTCCTTATCCTGGCAAATGATTCCAAGAATAACTGGTTGCACAACAGCAGCATATAGTGGAAAAAGAACTAGACTAAGAATTAGAACATCTTTTAGTTCCAATCTACCACTAAGATACTAAGTGTTAAAAATCGTATAACCTCTGAGCTTTACTATCCTCATCTGTTAAGTGAATATATCACTATCTGTCTTACCTATATTTTTTTTTAGAGAAAGAGTATCACTTCATCACCCAGGCTGGAGTGCAGTGGCACGATCTTGGCTCACTGCAACCTCTGCCTCCCAGGTTTCAGCAATTCTCCTGCCTCAGCCTCCCAAGTAGCTGGGATTACAGGCTCCCATCACCATGGCCAGCTAATTTTTTTTGTTTTTGTTTTTTTAATAGAGACAGGGTTTCTCCATGTTGGCCAGCCTCATCTCAAATCCCTGACCTCAGGTGATCCACCTGCCTCAGCCTTCCGAAGTGCTGGGATTACAGGTGTGAGCCACCACTCCCAGCCTGTCTTACCTATTTACAGGGTTATTATGAGGGCTAAATGAAATATTGCTTTCAGATTATAATTTCAGTTTCTCATTTGCAAAACATCTATTTGACTTCAAAAGGTGGCTGTGAGGATCAAATGAGATACCTCACTTTATGTTTGCTAGTTTCTTTGGACTTTTTCCACAACAAATAGTCCTCTCCAAAAAGTTTAGAATTTAATGCCTTCTGACATACAAAGACTGGAAGAACCCGGAATGATGACTTCAAACATATTTTATGAGAATACAAACTAAGCAACTGTTCTATCTGCCACAGAGCTTCCAATCTTGGTTCTACTAGCTATATGACTTTGGGCAAATAGTTTGAATCTTACAGATCTCCAGTTCATCATTTGCAAATAACAGATCTGGACCAGGTGACTGCCACAGGTCCCCTTCTGCCTTTAGATCCTCTAATGCAGACATGATTAGTGCTCTAGCTTAACATTCCCCAAACTGCAATCTCACACATACCACCTTCATGACTTTCCTTATCTGCCTACAACCTGTACTACTGCTTATTATTTTTCCTTATATCAATTATTTTACACAGCCTTGTCCTTACTATATTTCCATGAAATAACAAGTTTGATATAATTACATTTTTTTCCTAATGTACACCATAATACGTAACTTAAAAATTGTGTGTCCATATGTCATCTAAAATCATCTCATACACATACACCAGTTGTCTTCCACCACTCTAGTTCATTTCAAAACAGCAAATTCATAGTGAAGATTCCAAGTCTAAAATGTGTATCAACTCACTAAGCTACTAAGTCATTTAAAAAAACAAAAAACAGCTGGGCGTGGTCGCTCACGCCTGTAATCCTAGCACTTTGGGAGGCCGAGGCGGGTAGATTGCCTGAGCTCAGGAGTTCGAGACCAGCCTGGGCAACATGATGAAACCCCTTCTCTACTAAAATACAAAAAATTAGCCAGGCAAGCCTGTAGTCCCAGCTACTCAGGAGGCTGAGGCAGGAGAATTGCTTGAACCTCCGAGGCAGAGGCAGAGGTTGCAGTGAGCCAAGGTCGCACCACTGCACTCCAACCTGGGCAAGAAAGCGAGTTTCTGTTTCCAAAAGAAAACCCCAACAACAACAGACAGGAAGTCTAAAACATTTTACCTGTCAGTGTTCATCTATTTTACAACTAATCACCAAGATAAAGCAATCTTCAAAAAAAAATCACAAAACTTTATACATAAACATATCAATAACCACTGGAAGTTAATTTTTAAATTGTGAGCCCTCCACATAGGCCTAAATATGCCAATGGCCCCCTCAGGGGGTAGCTAGGGAAAAGACTAAGAAGGAAAGGCTCTGAGGCAGGGGTCCCCAACCCTGGGACCGCACAGCAGGAGGTGAGCTGCCAGCAAGCAGCCACTCCCCATTGCTGGCATTACTGCCTGAGCTCTGCCTCATGTCAGATCAGCAGCCACATCAGATTCTTATAGAGGCGCAAACCCTACTGTGAACTGTACATGTGAGGGATCTAGGTTGCATGCTCCTTACGAGAGCCTAATGCCTGGTGATCTGTCACTGTTTCCCATCACCCCCAGATGGACTGTCTAGTTGCAGGAAAACAAGCCCAGGGCTCCCACTGATTCTACATTATGGTGAGTTGTACAATTATGTCATCATATATTACAATGTAATAATAATAGAAATAAAGGGCATTTGAATCATCCGAAAACCACCCCCCTCACCATGCCCCCAACCTGGGTCCATGGAAAAACTACCTTCCATAAAACTGGTCCCTAGTGCCACCACAGTTGGGGACCACTGCTCTAAGGCTTTGACCCCACTTCACCCAAAGCAGCTCTACCTTCTGCTTCATGCGTTTAGGCTTCAACATAGTACTTCTCAATGCAGGATTCTGATGTTGAACTAAACCATATACAAATGAGATGCATTCTGCTTTCATACTGCAAAGTTCAAAACTAAAATCAAAACAGGATTCCTATGAAATATATGCTACAAGAAACTAATGATCACAGTTGAACCTAAAAAAAGGAATTAGCTGCAGTGTTTACCAGTAAGTATTGGATACTCTTAGAAAACAGTTCTCCAAGAAAATCAAAATAACAAGAAAGAGGAAACCTTACCTCATGTGTACAAGCAGAAATGTGAGGAAAATCAGAAGCCAACGCTTTATTCTTTCTAAAGAAAAGGAAACCAAATGATAAAATAATGATGACAAAGAAAAATGATCTTACCTGATTTCGTTCTCTTTTCCCAGCTGATGGTAACCAGAAACTAAAGAGAGGGAGAGAATAACAGGAAAGAAAACAATAAAAGAAGTGGTAGGAAAATTACAGAAAGGAGAAGATAAGATGTTGGAATAATGAAGACAAAGAAGGGAATGGAGAAAAGATGCAATCAGAGGAGAAAGAGATTAAATGTATGTGAACGCTTTGCTTGGGAAAAAAAAAAAAACCTCTTCAAAGGAAAAAGGCTTGCAATGGAATGTAGAAGACTGGACAACAGAAATAAAGCCAAGATTACAGTGTGACACCAATACCCTCTCAGCTGTGCATGACAACAGGAGTCTCAACTCAACAAGGGAATAAACCACATCCATACTTGTATTTTGTATGTTAAAATTACCCCAGGCTGGATGTGTACAGGATCATAACTGGGAACTAAGCATGATGCATACAGGATATATGAAAGAACCAACCATGTTAGGGAACAAGGCTGTCACAAGAAGTGGCAGAATTATTTTCCTGTGGCTACATACAGGCTTCCTACAGCACTCACCACAGTAATTAGGACAAAAAGATATTCCACAGGTTAGGCACAGTGGCTCACGTATAATTCCAACACTTCGGGAGGCCAAGGTGCACAGACCGCTTGAGCCCAGGAGTTCAAGACTAGCCTGGACAACATGACAAAACCCTGTCTCTACAAAAAATACAAAAATTAGCCAGGCACAGTGGCACGCACTTGTATTCCCAACTACTCAGGAGGCCAGAGTGAGAGGATCGCTTGAGCCTAGGAGGCAGAGGTTGCAGTGAGCCATGATGGCACCACTGTACTCCAGCCTGGGTGACAGAGCCAGACCCTGTCTCAAAAAAAAAGAAAAAAAAGAAAAAAAAAAAAAAGAAAAGATATTTCCCTATAAAAAGGTCTAAAAATGGGAAGAGAATATAGGAGGATAGAGGCAATCAACCATTTTGGAAAAAAAAAAATTAGAGAGAGAAAAATTAGTTTAAAATAAACATCCTTACTAGAGGCTACTAAATGCAGCACCTGTAGGTATAAAACAGCAATACAATGACATTAGTCTAGAAAAGAAAAGAATATCACTGTCACAGGTTTAGGATGTTGCCGTCTTTAACTGATATAAAGTACAAGTCTTTAAGATCTCTTTTAGCTCTGAAGCCTGATTTCTAAGTTGCTCCATAAGACTCCCCTCTACCTCCTCCTCCAAGGAGAAACTAGCAGAGCCAGTAAATACATAAGCACTTACTCTTTCCGCCGAGGGTCACTAGTGATATGGTTTATCCTCTCAGTACCCAAAGTGTTTATGCTGGTCTCCTAAAAAGACAAAAGCAGACAAGAGTAACATCCAACCACAGAAACAAACATAAAGCACAATGTGTCACACAGCTCAATCTTTCCCATAACTGTGCCAGCCAAGGCAATCTGAAAAAGCACACGTCAAAAGTCAATCTTAAAACAAAACAGCAACTATGTTTCTTTTTATTGGAATATATCTTAAAAGTATTCCATGTTATCCTACATTTATTATTCTCTAGTGAACCAGAAGGTTTTATAAACACTTTATGGACACTATTCACCATATATGGTGTTTTAATATAGTAAGTAATATACCTCCTGGAACTACTGAAGTATATAGGAGTAAAAACACTGTTTTAGAAAATTCAACAGTAGCCAATAACAGGCCAGCACACCAAGCTCCCTGGAGCTCTGTGATTGTAGTCCCAACAGCCTTCATCCTGGGACACAACCAAACCCTCACTGGTAAAATGTAAATATCTGCTGACTAAATATCAATACATCAGAGGACTTTGGTGACTTGCAAAAATTGTTACTCTGTACTTTGTCCCTCAAATGTCATCTCATGAAATAAAAATAGAAGTTTGTATAAAATTGATTCCTAAATTCAGGGTTCTCAAGATTATAGCGTAAAAGCTTACCCATAACACCACAAACAATTCAGAAACCAACCATTTCCAAAAAATTGGAAAATGGCCATTCACTTTTCATTTAACTTGAGTACATTCACAGTGCTCATCTACCATGGCACCTGGGAAGGCATACCAACATACATCTCGGTAACTGTTGTGTTGAGAGAACACAAGTCACAGGCATGAATGTCAAGAACATCAAGGCTGTTCTTCAAATATATTTGTGTCTGGACAAATGTTATTATCTGTATTTATCTATACGTGTGGACTGTCCTAAACATCAGGCTACACATTTCGGCAGAACAACTGGCTATAGAAAAATTAATCTGAGGTCAGAGTCTGGGCAGGAGTGGAGTTAAATGAGAAGTTTTCATATACTGTATTCTTCATATTCTGCATCCCTTATGGCTATGCCTCCTGGTCACAGACACAGACATGGTAGGGGGCCAAGGGAAAAGATGGGTGAAAAACGAGCTATTTGTTACAGCAGAAAAATTATTAACTTAAAGTGCCGTAATGTTTAAATTTACAGTTTATTACTGTGTAAATTACAAGCAGTACTTTGTGTAATTAGCAGCTCGCTGGCAGGGAGCTGTGAATGAAACTCATTATTTATGATTACAATTTAGAAAAGCAGAAGAGAGATGGGGGAGGGGGAAGAAAGGGGGCAGAGCGGTGACCTCTGCTAGAAATGATAAATATCCCTTTAAGGTGATGAAGATGAATTAAACAAGTAAATATTATCCTATTCATTTGAAATCATTAGAGGCACATCCAATAGGCCCTCGTTCCTTTCTAGGCAAGCTAAAGGGAAACCTTCAAGATGAAGTGGCTTGCTTGCATGGAAGTAGAAGGCTCTCATTTTATAAAAGCTGAAAAAAAGTAACATAGGTGGCAGGGGGAACATTATCTGTCAAGCCTAAACAATAAAGAGTAAAACCCTCTCCTTCCTCCACCCCATGTACTGCTATTCTGCTAGCTATCCTGTTAAAAATAAGCTCCTGGAATAGCAAAAGCAGCATTCTGTCTATAAAATGAGTAATCCAAAAGGTATCAGTCTTCCAACAATCAAATGTCTTTCTAATTCAAGATTTGAACTTGAGGCCAGGCATGGTGACTCATGCCTGTAATCCCAGCACTTTGGGAAGCCGAGGCCAGCAGATTGCCTAAGGTCAGGAGTTCGAGACCAGCCTGGGCAACATGGCGAAACCCCATCTCTACTAGCCAGGCATGGTGGTAGGTGCCTGTAATCCCAGTTATTTGGTAGGCTGAGGCAGGAGAATCACTTGAACCCGGGAGGCAGAGGTTACATTGAGCCGAGATTATGCCACTACACTCCAGCCTAGGCAACAAAGTGAGATTCCGTCTCAAAAAAAAAAAAAATTTAAGCTTAAATTTAAAAATAAGAAGAAATAAGAATTTTGAGCTTGTCTGGAAATAAACAGCCTCATTTCTTCTGTATGTCTAAAATTCAGAAAACTGCTCCCTGATGAGACCATAAAACAGTAGTACCCCCTTAAGGGTAGCCAGACTGTGGCACACAGTGCACCACCTAGCAGACATTCTAAATGCTTACCAAGTGAACAAACAAAATGCTCTCAATGCCTCTCCCTTCCTTATTCTTTGCCCACCACCATCTTCTCTGACTGAGGATGAGCATCTGTCTTAATTTCTCAATCTCAAAGTGGAGTAAAAAATAGAATTAAATAAACAAAAATTTAAAAAGATAAAAGTAGATCTGGGTTCAAATCTCTTTTCTGTCACTCCTATCTGGGTAACATAAGACATTCCTTAACTTATTCGAACCTAAGTTTTCCTCATCTGCTAAAGGGGGCTTGCACTTTTTCCACAAGGTTGCTGATACAATGAAATGAGCTGAGTGCCTAGCACCATCCCTGGCAAAGGCAGAACTGAATAAACGGAGATAGTTCTCCCTCGTGGTCAAGGAGGGGCTCTTGAAACTCAGTAACAGATTTTTTTTTTTAATGAATTCTAGGATGAAAGACCAAAGTTAGGAAAGAACAAAGATGCATTCATGAATTCAAGAGGAGTCATAAAGAAGCCTAGAGTATTTTAACGTACACAATAGTAACATAACATTAATAAAAAGTTACAGAAGAGACAGATAAGGCTTGTAGGTTTGTAGGCAAAAGACACTGTAATGACGATGTTTTCTTTGTCAGAACTTCTGTATGAATTACGTCTCATATTTCATTTGTATATCCGTTCACATTCTATATAATGTTCACTCTTGTAAACCCCCAACACATTCCAGTTGGCTCCATTAACGTCAGGGAGTTCTGTGGCACCTCTGATTGTTAATAGGACACACAACTCCCACAGGGAATATGATCTCCCCACTGAGCCCAGTAAACTGTGAGAGGCATCACCTTCCCAACCAGCCTTCTTCGCCCCTTTCTGAGGCATCGAGCTGCAGCTCCAGGCAGACGATTCAAGCGAGCATGGTACCCTAAAAAAAGAAGAAAGGCTTCAGATACTGAATGCAGAAAATCCATAAGCAATCATATGTTTCTAGTACACTGAAGGCTTTACCCCCAGGATCTTACTAGACTGACCTTTAAACTAGTATCACAGAGCTATCTGCCAAGGATTTATTATTCCCATGTCTTTATCACTAGCAGTATGATCACAGGCATGCCATTTACCTTTGACCTAGGCATCCTCCATCTATAAGAGGGATAATCACTCAATCCTACCTTACTGGGCTATTTTGAAGACCCAGTGAAATAGCAAGTAGAAGGGACTTTATAAACTGAAAACACCACACAAATTTAAATTAAATGTTAGCTTCTATGCCAAAAACATTCTAATTCACGACAGCACGGGGAAAATAGCATGCATCAGATAACCCAACTTTTCTCACTGCCACATGTGTTCTACACAAGGTAAGAACAACTGGAGGAATCCACACCAAAATGTTATTAAGGACATTGTCTCTGGATATGAGATTACAGGCCATTTTAAGTTTCTTCTTACTATTATTTGTGTATATTTTAAGTGATCCATTAAAAATATCTAGAAACGTTCATCGAAATGTTCAGTAAAGCAATGTGTGCCTCAGCCAGTCTTTACCAAGAACCAACTGCCGTGAGATGGTCTTTCAACCACCCAAATTCACCATGACAAAAGCCTATATAATACAAGTTTACATCTCACAGTGTGATTCTGATCACCAACAGATGGTCAACAAATTACTAGTAACTGATTAACTGGTTGATTATGGAGTAACTGGGAACCCTAGAATCATAAATTTATGGCACTAAAAGAAATGGTTTAGTCCAATGTCACATATCTTAAGTGATGACCCTGACAGCTCAAGAAAATGAAGGGACTGTCACAGAGCTTGGTAGACAGTACCAGAGTATTAACACCACATTTTCATCTCTCTGTCCTAGGTTCTTTCCACCCACTCTGTACATCATAATTGAAGAAAAAGCAAAGGGAAAATGAAACATCTTTGTTTTAAAGTCTCCCATAATAGGATCATTACAATAAAACTACTTAAATTATTTTAAAAGCATCCATTTTTAAAACACTATTATATGTGAATACTCTTTCTGAAAATAAAAATATGTATGTGAATGTTCTTACTGAAATCTGTTCTCTTCCAATATCCAGTACTCAATAACCTATCAGTTTCGAAGCAACTATCACATGACGCTAAGCTCCCTAAATCTGGCACAAATGGCAACGGCAAGCTGAAGGAATGTCTTGCCAATATATGTCTCAAGAGTCTCCATGGATTAGTTTAGGAAGGAATGGAGAGAACCTTAAGCTTTGAGACTTACTCTGAATCTCCTACAAAATCGTTGAGCTAGCTCCACAATGCAGACAGTTAATGTGTGCTTGAAGGCATGAGTATGCTTACTATGGGATGATTGCTCTGCCCAAAGAGAACCATAAAGCATGAAGTTCTTGGTCTCCTCAGAACTCACCTCTTTGAGCTGGCCGAGAAGGTAAAAGGAATGTGGAATCTGAAAATTTATCCAATCCAGAATCCATTCTTTCTACTTCAGAGCAATGATCAGGAGCCCACTTGGGCAGAAGATTAGGGACAGTGAATCCTGGGACACATTCTCCTTCATAGAACCAATCACTCTGCTCATCATCACCTAAAGTAAAGAGATCATACCATAAGCTACAATGTTAAACAAGGTCTGAGAAAAACAAATGGGAGGGATGATTTCTTACTGCTATAGTTTTGATCATCCTTTTTTTTTTTCCTTTTTTGAGAGAGGGTCATGCTCTGTCACTCAGGCTGGAATGCAGTGGCGCAATCACATGCTCAAGCAATCCTCCCACCTCAGCCTCCCACGTGGCTGAGAGTCCAGGCTCATGCCACTATGCCTGGCTAATTTTTTTTTTTTTTTTTGAGATGGAGTCTTGCTCTGTTGCCCTGGCCAGAGTGCAGTGGTGCGATCTCCACTCACTGCAACCCCCACCTCCCCTCCCAGGTTCAAGCAATTCTCCCTGTCTCAGCCTCCTAATTAGCTGGCATTACAAGTGTCCACCACCATGCCCGGCTAATTTTTGTATTTTTTAGTAGAGATGGGGTTTCACCATGTTGGCTAGGCTGATCTTGAACTCCTTACCTCAACTGATCTACCCGCCTCGGCCTCCCAAAGTTCTGGGATTAGAAGCGTGAGCCACCACGCCCAGCTTTTTTTCTTTTTCAATTCTTTGTAGAAACTGTGTCTCCTTATGTTGCCCACACTGGTCTTGAACTCCTGGGCTCAAACAATCTTCCCACCTCAACCTCCCAAAGTGCTGGAATTACAGGCTGATTACACTTTTAAATAAATCAAAGCACACACACAAAAAAATTGTTCTCATCCTTCCTGATTCATATTACAATGAAAACTGAAACATAAACCTAGTTTCACATAAATGTCATACTGTGTTACTCTGGACTGCTTTAATAGTAAAAAAATAGATGAAGCTATCACTTACTAAGCTCTTACAACTTACCAGCATCCATGCTAAAAATCTGTAAATATGTCATCTCTTCCAAGCCCTATACTAACTCCAACTTACAAACAAGGCAACTAAAGCCTAGAGTAGCCAAGGTCAATTGAGTAAACAATGAAGCCAGGATCTGAACCCAAAGCCGGACTAACTCAAAAGCCTGAGATCTTTACTACAAAAATAAACTGCCTCCCCTGAACCATTCTCAGTGGTATAAATAAACTTGGGGATTCAAAGTCCATAAATGTTTCTCAATTCAAAGCTAGCTATTCCTGAAGGATTTCTTGCTATATTTGCCTTTCTCATAAAAGGTAAATAAACAATGTATGTCCATACTTCATTTTTTCCTTGATATCTCATTAATGGGACAGAAAATCATCTTGAGACTAGCAACCCAAGCTACTGGGGAGAAAAAAAATAACCACAGAAACAAATAATATAATTCCCTGAGGCTTTTCAATAAATCATACCATTTTCCCAAAGCCATACTGTTAATTAATAGCAAAGTCACAACTAGATCCATATATCCAGACTGGTGGTACAAACTTCTTTCTACTGGCTACAATGATAGTATCTCAGTTTCCACTAGAGTTTATTCCTGCCAACAAAGAATAAGATAGATAATTTTATGTCAGCCACACCATACCCCTTTCAAAATAGCAAAGATGAAGGAAATTATTACAAGAATATCTAAAGAGTTCATAGTGCAGTCATTCTCTAATGTACTCTGGATTCCAGAGAAGTTGCTCAAAACGTGTCAATCACACGAAGTATGAGATTCATGGGTCATTAACACCCAGGATAATAACTCTTAAATCACTGCAGTGATCTCCAAAATGGGCAATGAAAACTACATTCTGGTGAAAAGCAGCAGATATTACCACTAAGGAAGTTACTCAAAGTGTTTCCTTATAAAAACACACCAGACACAGCTCTCTGATACAGCAGTTCTCACCTTTGAGCATGCATCAGAAGCACCAGGAGGGCTTGTTAAAACTTGGACCACTGAGCCCTTCCTCCAGAGTTTCTGATTCTGGTCCAAGCAGACCAAAAATGTGTATTTCTTACAAGTTTCCTCATGATGCTAAGCTGGCCTGGGGACCACGTTTTGAGAACCACAACTCTAAAAGCATCTCACGAAAAGAGATACATGGGTGAACTAAAGACAGGAATTAATATACAATAATTAGTTTCTCTGTACTTCAATATATTAATTCTTTCCTTATTCATAAGCATTCTTTAGGCCATTTATTGAAATACCATATTTAATTAGGTCATGTTTTCTGATGACAAATGGCTGACTATAATGAAATTTTTTTGGTTCTCAAGCATTCATTCAAGATTCTTAATAATACAAAAAGGGACTCATTGAACTAGAAGGAACGTTGTGAGATTGCATAGACCAGTAGTCTTCAACCTGGGTTCACTAAGATGCCTGATACAGGAGCTCCTTAAAAGAGCACTGCCAGGAGCCGGGCACAATAGCTCATACCTGTAATCCCAGCACTTTGGGAGGCCGTGGCAGGTGGATCACCAGAGGTCAGGAGTTCAAGACCAGCCTGACCAACAAGGTGAAACCATCTCTACTAAAAATACAAAAATTAGCGAGGCACCTGTAGTCCCAACTACTTGGGAGGCTAAGACAGGAGAATCGCTTGAACCCAGGTGAGCCGAAATAGTGCCATTGTACTCCAGCCTGGGTGACAGAGAAAGACTCTGTCTCAAAAAAAAAGAAGTGCTGCCAGGGAATAAGCCAGAGGCTGGGTGGATCAGGCTCCTGACCTCTGGCTCCTCCAGATTTTTGCTTTAACCCAATAGGCTTAGTTGTTTTGTAATCTGAGAATCTATGTACGATTTTGTTTGCAGGGGAAAAAGGAGAGTTTTCCCTGGATTTTCAATGATTATGTATTAAGCGTTCACTATATGCCAGGAACATGCTAGATACTGTGGTTGCACATAATAAGTCCTGTCTTGAAAAGTTTCAAGGGAAAAGACACGTACCTAGAAACAATAACATAATCTAGTGAGTAGTAAAAAAATAGTAAGTATAATACAAGGAATCACAGAGCACAAAGAAGGAGAAAGGGCTATTGGCCAGAACCTCCTCAGCAAACACGTGGCATATTTAAATGGGGTCACTGCAGAGATTTAATGAAGTGACTATTCACAAAGGTGGAGACAGTACTAACTAGGAACCCAACAAGGGATGGGGAAGCACATCAGGCGAGCCAGTACAGCAGGAGGCCTTTACCACTCCTACACCTGGAGTGGTAAGGGAAAGAACGGTTATCAGAGCCCAAAGAACTGCGGTTAGAAGAGAAGGCTGCCAAACAAGAATGGTGGCCTTCAGCAGAGGAACACACCACTGCCAACCAGCAATCCAACAGAAAGGGTGTCAGGGAAAGCCATAATCTAATGTGGTAACTGCATTAGCATTTCCAAGTCTTCTCTATAATAGAATCATTCACCCATGCCTTTTGCTCTTTGCCACTGGATTCCACAGTACCCTCCCTTTTAGGAAGAGCACACTTCCTCATCCTACTGACACTGGGCTTCGTCATATGACCTGCTTTAGGTAGTAGAAAATTAACAGACATGATTCAAGCAAAGGCTTTAAATCTGTACACATGGTCTAGCCTGGGTCACCTGGCATTTACATCCTCTGCCATAAGAAGTCCATGCTATGCCTATCACCATTGCTCCTACCGCCTAGGTCCCAAAATAAAATACACTGAGTAGATGTAAACCTAACTTGAAGCCTGGAGACCAGCAGAGCCCAGGCAAGATCAATGGAACCACAAGCAACCCACAGCCCATAGTAAGAAATGAGTGTGGTAAACTGTGATGAGCCACTAAAATTTGGGGGCTGTTAAGCAGCTTTACCACAATAAAAACTCGACTAATATATCCAAAATCACTCACCTCCCTCCCTTCAGTCTTCTGCTGATGCCTCCTACAGGCCAACCTCAACGATAAATTGAAACCAAGAAGACCCACTGATAAAGTCCATAAATATGCCCCTGCAGGGGCAAAAGGAGAATTGTGTCTTGATAGACGACCAGCCATTCAAGGAAGATGAGATATCAGGCAGAAAGACCAGCATAAACAAAGGCACAGAGGCAAGAAATCATATAGCTTTATGTTGAGAACATTAAGCAACAATGTCACCAGAATGTGTGAAGCTGAGGCAGAGAAAGAGAGGAAAGCTGGGTCTACAGAATATCCTATAATCTTTCTTAATAAACTAAGGAATCTTTACCAGTGAAAAGGCTTTCCAAAGGCCCTAAAACTTAATCTAATGTAACAGGTCCGCACTTTCTTCCATCTCTGTATAATTATGCATCATAACCTTAAGAGATATATTTTGATATTCTTAGCACTATAGAAAAGCAAAGAAAAAGAGCAAATATTGGTAACTCTGAATAGTACGTATAACTCATTCATGGAAAGACAACAGACTTTCCTGGTATGAGATAATAAAATCAAAACTCTAGTTAGAGCCTACCTGTACACACACACACATGTAATTGCTAATGACACCTAACTCCCTCAGAATCTAAAAGACAGAAATGTACTCACAACAACCTTCCATTATAGTAGGAAGCTCAACAACTCCAGGAGGAGTTGAACAACTCTTGAGGCATGAACAAGATGCTGTCCCCATACTCCCTTTTCAAAAATCAGGAATTGAATGCTAAGTCTCACAGTCCCAGGATCCCTTCAGTTACCAGGGAGCCTATCTGGATCACCCTAGCCACCTGTCCTTTAATTGCTTAACCCATGGAGAAAAATTTTTGGATTTTGGAGCTAGAAAAGACTAGAAATCCTAAGTCGCTTATTTAGATTAAGAAAACCACAGTCCAAAAAGGCTACATAAAAATTTTATTAGCATGTGGCCCCACACAAATCTAGAGGACAAACATTTTATAAAATACCCTTATATCTAGGCAAAGTTTTAAATTAGTGTTTAGGTAGTAAAAATAAAGAACTGGTAATTAACATATACCAGCCTTATTCACAGGACTCTATATACTCCAGGAGTTTTACTTTGAGGAAGATGATGTTTTATGTAATATATTCACCTAGAATACTATAATCATTTACAAATAAGTCTATAAAAGTGACAAAATTTTCTCTACATGAAAATAAGAATGTCTTAACATCTAAAAAAAAAGACAGTGTGTTAACACATGAGGCTACTTCTTGATTCTAATAAAAAGAAACTTCACAACATCCCAGGCTCGACACTGACAACCTAGACCAATGATTCCCAGTGTTTGATCTACCTGCATAAAAATCACTTCAGGTGCTTATGAAAAATGCAGATTCCAGGGGCCAATTCTAGACCTATTTGATTTCTAGGAGCTCAGGGCTCGGCGGTTTTAACAGTTCCCCAGGTGGCTCTCACATGCCTTAAAGTTTGAGAACTACACGTAAACAGTCATCGTATTCTCCATGAGTCACTCCTATGATTATTCAAATCTTTCCATAAACACGGAACCAATGTCCCAAAGCTGGGATCAACATTACCTTGTCGCCCTTCATCATTGGTAAACAGCCCAGTGTCACTGCTGCTACACACACTGCTGGTTTCACTGTAAAAAGAGCAAAACACAAAAGAACACATCAGCTCCAGTCAAAAACAAAGCACTGTACACTTATTTTGGTTTTCAGGCTTCCCTAATTTCACTCCAACCTATTAGCCAATCAGATATGCAAATTTCATAGGGAAGCTACAAAGTTTTATTTTCCTCCCCATACAAAAAAAAAAAAAAAGGAGAATTCTAAAATTTTCACTTGTATTTTAAAGTACTAAAGAAAATCTACAGTCATTTTGTTAGTTTAGGACTAGGAAGCTATTTACTAAAGCTCAAAGAAGTAATTTCAACCTAGTTTGGTATACTAAACAACACAAATTTACAAATTTACCAAACAATATTATTTTTAAATGTTGCCAACTATCAGTTTCAAATGAAGCTATATAACTTTAAGATATCTAGCATCTTTCAAGTTTTTCCCCCATTTACAAAGAAGTAAATAAAAATCCATGAACAAGAATAAAATGGCAAAACTTGTATTTTCCGAATTTACTATCTTCCTTCATATTGAGCAGACACACAAAACTCATTCTGAAAAAAGAAACTGAAGTTAAAAACAATATTGCTCACAGTTGATTCTGTTTCTTCTGACAGTGTGCTTCTAAATTTGATTTCTCTGGTTCAAGAAAAACTTCCCAATCCTCTACAGTATTAGCTATTCCTTGATTGGAAGCATTTTCTTCCAAGACAGTCATTTTTTTTTTCACCTGCTCTAGAAGATGCAAGAAACCAAAGCAAGGAAGAAGCATTTTCACCATGCTGTATAAAAAATAGGCTCGGCAAAATCCCAATCTATATTCCTGGATCAAAAATCTGAAAACATTTTATTTTGCAACATTTCCAAACATCCTGCCAATACTAAATCTTAAAAACGCCAATTAAATTAAGAAGCAATGCTTTCCTCACTCAAGCTTGTCTCTGAATACCAGATGCAAAAGATCTGTCACAGAAATAATCAATAAAACAAACCCTATTTCTTTATTTTTTTTTTTAAGTTCTGGGATACATGTGCAGAACATGCACGTTTGTTACACAGGTATACACGTGCCACAGTGGAACAAACTCTATTTCTTTACAGATTCTTTTATTTTCTTATGCATTTAGTATAAGTTGGGCAACCAATTGTATTACCTAATTATTACAACATTGCTAGAAAAGCAACTGAGCCACATCAACAGAAACAACAGTGAGTGTAAAGAAAGTCACCTTAACCTGCAGCTCCAAAGGCTTTTGCTCCCAACGTTTTACTACTGAAATTTTTCATCACTTAGATTGCTTTGTTTTTTCACACATCTCTGGCTAACCTTCCCAACAGAGCCTGCTTAAAAGCAGATGTACTCTAGGTAAGCCAGATGATTGGGCATGGCATCTACTTTCTGACAAATATATCATCATAGGAATCGAGCCTAATAAAACACTGTGGATACCTCTTGTCCACCATTAGCTAAACACTGTAAATTTGGTACTGACTTGAAAATGGTTTCACCTCAACTGCTTTTCTTCCAAGTTCTGTTTGTCCTTTCAAGGTACAACTCAAGGGTATTGTTTTGAAATTAGCAAAAACTCTCAGTTTTAAAGCTATAGATCAACGGTTTTTTAATTCTATATTCTTATATTTTTATATTCTATATTCTATTGATCAGTGTTCTGGTTGTATTATGTTCTGTAATTTGAAACTCAAACTTACTGGTAAAAGCAGAGTCAATAAAGTAAAAACCCAATCTCAATCTCAGTACCAGAAACACCAAGAACTATGGTTCTCAACTAGAGACAATTTTGCAGCCTCCTCCCAAGGGGTCATTCGGCAATATCCAAAAACATTTTTGGTAGTCATGACTTGAAGCTAGGAAGGAGGAGTTGGTGAACTACTGCCATTTAGTGAGTAGAGGTCAGGCATGCTGCTCAACATCCTGCAATGTACAGCACAGCCCCAAAACAGAGAATTATCTGGCCCAAAATGCCAGCAGTGCCTAAGGTGAGAAAGCTGATCTCTATGGTGATGAACAAAGCAGAGGGCTGGAGGAGGCAGGGCATCCCTTTTAGGGAAACTACTTGAGAAGAGAGGAGCCTGTGCACATTAGCTGGATACAGCAGTCAATATCCCATAGAAGCAACAATACCACTTCCTTGCCAGGGCTGGGCCAGCGCCTCAGATGGTCTGAAGCATCCAAATCCAGAAACAATCAGAAGGCAGCTGGACCTTCAGACAAACTGGTAGAACTGAAACTACTCAGGAGTCGTACAGTTCACCCTTCCTTGCCTAACCCAGGCAGAAAGATCCTGTTACCGTGGAAGAGAGTGATCTCGGCAGGGAAAAAAAGTATCTTTCTCATCTCAGTGTCCCCCGTGCCTAGCATAGCGCCTGGCACATAACAGACATTCAGTAAATGTTACGTAAATGGAAGGAACTTGTTCTAGACACCTCTGTTGCCTGCCCTTATATGGCCTTTGTGGCATGTCACTTCAGCTCTTTAGTCCAATTTTCCTACATG
The DNA here is from genome assembly GCA_963573385.1 of Cacajao melanocephalus. Lineage (NCBI taxonomy): Eukaryota > Metazoa > Chordata > Mammalia > Primates > Pitheciidae > Cacajao > Cacajao melanocephalus. The sequence goes on from CAUYLG010074135.1 coordinate 23,645, forward strand.
TAAAATGTGGATGGATTATTGAGGATGTGATAGTGTGAGGCATATGACCTCACTTTCTGAACTCTAAAGCAATACACAAATGCAAAGGATGAAGGATTAGAAAGCTACTTCCAGGGTGCTGAATCTATGTCTAAACATTATTTTAGAGGTTGATAGTGGTAACGTCCTCACTGACAACCTTCTCATTAGAACAGCAATCTAAATTTTTATGGGATGCAAACCTATTTTCACTTTAAATGGAAAAACAAATTATTGCCTGTAAAATCTATTATTTTTCCTACACTGGGTTTCATCCAAAAGAGAGGAGGTACTGCTCTCAGCCAAGATCTACAAGTGTCTCAGGAAGGGGTTTGGTACTTGAACTGAGTTTATTCAGAAAATTATTAATACAGAAGGCTACTATTAATGACACCAAAAATATCATTCACTGAGTTCTACTTCAGGCCAGGTAATATACTAAGCACTTTATATTCATTATTATGCTTCTTCCACCCCCAAACGCTGCAAAGTAAACACATCAACTTCATGTTACAAATGGAAGGGGGCTTAGAGAAAGTATGCAGCTTACCCGACACCGCACAGCAAGTAAGCGTCAGAGCCAGGGCAGTGTATGCCTAAAGCCCTGTGCTCACCGAATGGCCACTACAACATGGATGTCACAGATACTCATCTCATTTACTAAAGTCAATCCTGTGGTTCTCTATTCAGAAGATACCTTTGAATTTCAGGACTTTTCATTCTCCTGAAAATGTAAACAGATTAACTGACTAGGGAAGAAGTGTTCCTTTGCTTTTAGCTACTTAAAACTTTCAGGTACAACTAAAACTGTAGCTGTGCTTTGACTACTATCCCTTATCAGCCAATAATACATCATATATGCTGAACTCTAAGAAAACTAATTATAAACTCACTTTGGAAAGAAGCTCTCCCTCTTAATTCCATATCTTGAATTTAAATAACACTCATCTTTGGCATACTGACATAAAATACACCAAAATATACTCTCAGGGACCCATACTTCACTTGCCCTTATGCTTCCTGAATGTTCTTCCTTTGAAATCAAAGTTAAAACATTATTTTAATAAGTTCAGGGGAAATACCAAAGTCTGAGAATACTATTCCTGACTTTAGCATCACACAAGGCTAGGAAAAAAGTTTTCAGAAGGCCAGTAGTCATTTGTGGTAACCAGACTCCAAAATGACTCCCAATTATCCAGCCTCCTATTAATGCACAACCCAGTGTAGTACTTCTCACACTGCACCAGGGCTGGTGTGTATAACTGATGGCATATGGCAGAAGCAATAGGTTGCCACTTCTGAGATTAGGTTATACAAGACTGTGGCTTTCATCTTGGGCTGTCTGTCTCTCCCCATCCCTCAGATCACTTGCTCAAGGGGAAGCCAACTATCATGTCCTGAGGAGGCTGATGGGCAAGTGGAGGGGCCCACATAAAAAGGGACCAAGACTCTAAGTCCAACAGCTTTATGAGGAAATGAGCTCTGCCAACAGCCACATGAGTGAGCTTGAAAGCAAGTCCTTCAGCCCCACTCAAGCCTTGAGAGAACTGAGGCTCCCTGCCAGCAGCTAGGCTGTAACCTCATAAGAAGACTCTGAACCAGAACCACCCAGCTAAGTCACTCTCAGATTCCAAGTGATAAAATGTTCATTGTTTAGAGCCAGTAAGTTTTTTATGTTTTTTTATGTTTTGAGACAGAGTCTTGCTCTGTTGTCCAGGCTGGAATGCAGTGACACGATCTCAGCTCACTACAACTTCCGCCTCGCGGGTTCAAGCAATTCTCCTGTCTCAGCCTCCCAAGTAGTGGGGACTATAGGCACACACCACCATGCCCAGCTAATTTTCATATTTTTAGTAGACACAGGGTTTCAACTTGTTGGTCAGGCTGGTTTCGGTTTCCTGACCTTAGGTGATCCACCTGCCTCAGCCTACCAAAGTGCTGGGATTACATGCGTGAGCCACCATGCCCAGCCTAGAGCTAGTAAGTTTTAGAGCAATTTTTTCTGCAGCAACAGATAATACAGAATCTTTATAAACTCTTTGTTGAGATTAATTCCCTTCCTCCTAAACGGTAGCTTCTAGTTTCAACAAGACAAACCCTTCTGAATTCCCACAAATGGCATGGCACACCCTCTGACCTGAGGGCTTGCTAATTCTTTTATACTCCTAACCACAAAACACTTCAAGTTCGAACTGAAAGAGTAATTTATACCTGTTTCAATTATGAGACAGAGAATTAGTTTATCACCTATAATCACAAGTTGGTGTTAATAAATTACCATCTGGGTTTGTTTCTCCCCCATTTAAGAGCTTATTAACCAAGTAACTTAATAAGAGATGTTTTTTGCATCTGATTAATAACTATCTTAAAATAAAGTTTACGGCTTACATCATCATTCTAAAAGTTTTTTCAGTAAATAATAATGCACTTAACAAAAATAAAAGTTGTTTCAGAATTGAGAAAAATGTGGAAAAAGGTCACTCTTATATCCACTGCCCAAAGGCATTTATTTTTGTTCTTACTATTATTTTCCATTTTTTTTTCCAGGGTAGAGGTGGTGCATTGGTAACCTTTTGTAATCAGACTTCTGAATGTAGCAGTAAACATGACTGAGGGAGAGGTTATTCAGCGAAATATCTCACATCAGTTCCGAAACTATTCCTGTAAGTAATGAGAATACATAATAAAAGAATTTTTTTTTCAGTTTCATCCAGATGATGCCATGAAAGGCAGCAACCTCCCCAGGCTGACAGGTTGGACACTGTGACTAGTACAGTCAGGTATACTTTGCAGAGATATGATGTTCCTCAGGACTCTGCTATTGAGCTGGGGGCTGTGCCTCAGAGAAGTCCACCCATCCTTTCAAGATTTCCCTTTCTTAGAGCTAATAAGTGGTTCATCTTTAGGTAGATGAAATGTCTTCTTAGAGCAAGTTTTTAAAGAGCATGGATTCTGGAACCTGCATATTTAAGAATGTCTTTCTGCTGCCTTTCCATATGAAATATACCTTTACTGTATATAAAATTCAGGGTGGGGTGAGTCACCTTTTCCCTCTCAAAACTCTATGGGCAAATGTAGCCCTTAACACTTAACTACCTTAGGGATGAATGTCAGTATTTTCATGTCCCACCCCCAACATTGTTTTACGAGACAGAGTCCCACTCTGTCACCCAGGCTCTGGAGTGCAGTGGTGTATTCATAGCTCAGTGCAGTCTTGAACTCCTGGGCTCAAGGGATCCTCCTGCCTCAGCCTCCCAAAGTGTTAGGAATACAGACCCGCACCACCGCACCCAGCCTTCAACCCCTTTTAAGATTTTTCTTTCCTTAGTCCTCAGCATGTGTGAAAAAAATAAATAAATAAATAAAATAAAAATTTTTAAAAAGATATGTCTCAGTAGAGGTCTCTTCCCATTAGACTTAATTTTTCAACTCAAGAAGACTTTTTTTTTCTTCAGTTGTATCTTTGAAATTATTTTTTTTCTCCAGTACTTTGGTTTCTTCCTTGGGAATATTTACACATACTCACAGACCAGGCCTCTTTATTTAGAGCTACTAAGTTTTAGGACGATTTTTTTCTGCAGCAGTAGAGAATACAGATGGTCTATTGCCAAGATTTCCTCAGACTATGAGGCTGATCAAACTGCATTCGACAATGAAATGGAGCCCCAAGTTACAAGTGCTGGGCCTGCCCTGAAGGTAGATAGCAAGCCCCTGCATCTTTTCTCTACAGTCATCTTGCGGTTCAGAAACGCAAGGCCGGTTTCAGTCAGAAAATCAGGTAGCTGCAGTTTAAGGCAGCGTGTGGTTCCATCCTTCTCTTCCTACTGAGTACCTTTCAGTTTCTATTTGGTGGCTGTAACTCCCAGAGCACACCTGGATGGGGAAGCTTAGTGTTTTCTGTGTGTATTTGTGTTTAGGGGTAGGAAGCAGTTATAGGGTATTGAGTCCTAGAAAGTATAGTCTTCAAGAATAAAGATTCCAGTTGACATGGGCAGAGAAGTACATTCTGGAGATAGTACATTCTGGAAATTGTAGTGTTTTCTACACCTTCATTTATGGCACACTCCTGGAATGGGGTCAGAATCGGGCAGTGAGAGTTAGATGATACTATTCCAGTCCAGCATAGCTGTGTAAGATAAAAGCCTCCCAGTAGCACGAGGAATTGGGCTAGGGGATCTACATATCCTCTTGGCCAGCTGTAGATCTGAGAATGGCATGTTACCTATGTCCATGGGAGTACAGAAGGGGACCAAGGGTAATCTATGCACCCTTGCTGGCAAATACCAAGAGGGCTTTGAACAAATTCTGCAAAACAAGAGAAAAGACAATATCATTCTAAATGTTCAGAGAAAGAACGAATGTTTGAAGATGACTGCCAGTGGGCAATTGAGACTACTTACCAGGTAAGATGTTACAATGTGGGGGAGGTAGATTGTAACTGAAAAGAATCACAGCATCTCAGTGTTACAAGGGGAACTCAGAAGTCTTCAGTTCAACCTTCTCAACTCCACAGCAACTAAGTAAGCAGTCATCAAGCCCATGTTTGAATTCCCTGACTGATCTAGAAGTCATTACGCATTACATGGTGAAACAATTCACTTCATTTTACAGAGTCCTAATTGTTAGAATGTTATATTTTACACAGTGGCAACGTTTAACACTCTGTGCTTCCTATCCCTGAGTCCTAGTTCTGTCCTTTGGAGTCACACGGAATAATCCCAACATTTCTTTTAAGAGGTAGACTCTTTCACCTCTTAAAAGATGGATTTTTTCTTTCAAGACATAGACTTTCACGTATAACAGTATCATATCTACCTCCTAAGCTGTGTTTTTTAGTTGTTCCTAAGGATACTAACAGAACTGTGAATATATCCATATAAGCACACTGTGCTAGCTATTCGATATTCTCACATGCAATACTATCAACTGTAACAATGGTAAATATACTTTTGGTCAGCATCCCTACTTACAGAAAACAGAACATCCCCACCTACCATACATATTATTTTCCACAGCTTCAGTAACCCCTGATTAATGACCTCCACTTGCAAAGGAGGCTACTTACCTTAACCATGAAATAATGAATGCTATTGATCCAACAAGCTACCGCTATAGAGTGTTATTGATCACCCAATCTTTGGTTAAAATGGTCCTCATTTAGCAATTTCACTGTCACAAGCACCTGGAGCAAAGCATGCTCATAATTAAAGAGTTTGGGGGAGTTAAAGTGAGAGGTGATGGACAGAGATCTCAGCTTTCTCCCATTTATTCTTGCTTCTGAGCTATTGTTTGTGTCAGAAGGGATATTGATTTTCTATAAAAATAAGAAAACAAGAAGCACCAAGGGGCCGTAGAAGGTCAGCCTGGGCTGGAGAAGGAGGGGGTAGGTTTAGCACTCTATCTCTGTCACTTGCCTTCCAAGAGAGGAGAATATTTTCTTTCCTGTGAGATCAGCCTCTAATACATCACCTTAGGAAGGCTTCTGAATGTGACTTCTGGCCATCACCCAACCAATTCACTTATGAAAGAAAAAGAAGCTAAACTATATACAAGGGGCACAAACAAGTAATGTATTAGTAAAGAACAGAGCAAAATTAGGCTACAGTCACCTAATAGCTAATAGCTATTAACAGCTGCTATATAATTTGAATAAAGATCGGTAGAAAATAACTTTACAATAGTTGTTCTACTTTGGAATACTCATACACATACACAGAAAAAATGTTAAAATAATAGTTTGATCTCTATGCAAGCAGAAAAAAAACTATTTCACTATACCCATTTTATAACTCGCAGAACTTGTGAGGGTTTGGTTGGTGTAATATTAAAGGAAGACCGGAAAGAGAAAAGCAGACAAATACTGATGAAGTCTATAACTACTCCATGTTTAGTTCACAAAGAGCGAGTTTAAAGGAATTAGAAATAAGCTGATTGAGACATATATTTTTAAATCTAAAACACCTAATTCATGCTTTAAAAAAAAAAAACTCTACCATTGACTAGGCTAAGCTAAGCTTAACAATCAACTTCATCTTAATAATCTTACAATGTGGACCATTACTCTGACAACCCTCAATGCCACTGCTAAAAAATAAAATTCTGCATTTTGATCTGTATGTGAATAAACAGTGGTACAGCCAAGCAGATTTATGAAAGGGTAACTAAGAAGATTCTTGAAAGTATTTCTTTTAAAAATGTAGGGGAAAAAAAAAAGAAGCAAAATGCTGACAGAATCAACTCACCAACATAGTATAATAACGAAATCATAAACTATTATCTACTTACACTCTAGTGCTAGCCCTGTTTAAAGGTGTGCCTAATAATCAAGGGCAGCTTGAATATGACAAGATTTTAGTTCCACTCTCCTGTTGAGGAGGGGCTGAACACAACATGCAGTCAAAGAGTAAGAATCACTCCCTTTCTTCACAGAATGAATCTAAGAGGAAAAAATACAAAGCATTTCTGTTTGTAACTACAGATGAATTGAGACAAGTAGGGGAATTTAGAACTCCTAAATAAGTAGAAGATTTTAGAGAACTTTCCTCACGCCATGTGTGCTACCACTCCACCCATTATTCCTTCACAGCTACAAGCCCTTAGCATCTACATATTGAAAGAACTCTGAAGTGAGGGGCCAGGGTAATAGCCCAAATGGGGAAATAAGATCTCCTCAATTTGAAAAGAGTAAGAATTTCATAAGAATTCCCATCCACTTAAGTTTATCCAGACTCTCGGATAACCAGAATTTATATTACCACAACCTGACTAGAATGATCAATAGATGTGTCTGGAGTAAGAAGGAACAGAAAAGCGTGAAGCATCTCACTGCTAGATTCTCCATCTGGAGCCATACTTGGGCTGTGATCTCAGAGCAGACAGAGTTAACAGTCTCTCACCCTCACACACACAATTATGTCGTAGTTTAACAAGAAATTCTGGGGAAGAAATATACACAAGGCTATCATCCCAAAAGGCTACTTTTAAAATCACCATTCTCAACAGTAAGAAGACTTCTATTTGGTATATATGCTCAATATTAAAACAAACTTGAATGTCTTGATAGAGGGTTTCAATACTGTGAAAGGCTACAAGTTGACCATGCATTTCTTGTTTGATTAAAAATAGTCTGAGGAAAAAATATCTTTATAATCCAAATATATACATACAAATTGTAGAAATCTTAAAGGGAATTAGGCATTAGAGGAAAATAAGGAAAGTCAAATTATGAGCCTATCTCAATATAATTTACAGACTGGCAAATATAAAGTTAATAAGAAAAAGTTTAAAAGCTGGATTTAAAACCATCCATGAAAGGTACAGGCATACAGACCTAAACAGCTTTTCCTGTTACTGACACAGCCTCACCTCAGAGTTCCTAAGATTAACGTCTTTGTTTTTAAGACAAGTTTCAGGAAGGTCATATGTCCTACAGCTGGGAAAGTTAAATTGAGACAAAACAACTAAAAGGGCAGCACAACATGGCGGTTAAGAATGCGCTTTAGAATCAGGCTTGATTCTCAGTTTTGGCACTGGATGACCTTAGGCAAATTATCTAAGCTCTTATAACCTCATCTTCCCTTATACAAATACAAATAGTGGTATCCACATAAGAGCGTATGTTAAGTCCAACCGGGCGCAGTGGCTCATACCTGTAATCCTAGCACTTTGGGAGGACGAGGCAGGTGGATCACGAGGTCAGGAGTTCAAGACCAGCCTGGCCAACATGGTGAAACCCCGTCTCTATTAACAATACAAAAATTAGCCAGGCAGGGTGGCCCACGCCTGTAGTCCCAGCTACTCAGGAGGCTGAGACAGGAAAACTGCTTGAACTCAGGAGGCAGAGGTTGCAGTGAGCCAAGATTGCACCACTGCACTCCAGCCTGGGCAACAGAGCGAAACTCTTGTAAAAAAAAAAAAAAAAAAAAAAAGAGATAGTATATGTTAAGTCCATAGTACAGTGTCTGGTATATAGTCCTTAACAAATGCCAACTAATATTAACAGTAATAGAATACACTGGTTGTCAAATGGGTGTACTCAATCCACCTAGGGATCACCCTAGAGGCTTATGGGTTGATAAATGAACAGGGGGTGTGAACAATGCAGAGATCCTAAATATTCTGCAATGCGCCATAAAGAACTGTCCCATCCAAAACACCAATGGCATCCTCACTATTAAGAAAAAGATAATCATAGATTAATATTAATGACATTGAAGTATCAAGCTGGGGAGTATCAATGTTCCTAGGACTATCTGAGATGTAAAAAATAAAAAGTCACCAAAACTACACTTACATTTTCAAACATGTACCCATTAGGGACAAATTTTTCTGGTTTGATCACATTTGATGTAAGACTAATGGGATTTGGCACTGTTATTTTCAAAGCCCACCATGTGTTCAGACAACTTGAATGTCAGTCATAAAAAAATAAACTCAATATAGTCAAACCACAAGTAGCAGAGAACAAGATAGCCAAAAAATATCTAAAGCCATGATTCTTAATGGGGACAGGCAACTTAACAAAACATTTACAAACTCCGTATGCTTGGCACTAGCATTTTCTCTCTAACACACACACATACCACAGCCTCTGCTGAAACCTGAGTTCTAAAGAACAATATTTATGTACAAACTACATGGCATAATAAGCAGCAAATTTTTTTTACATAAAATTATTAGTTGTGCATTTGAGGTATGCGTTTTAAACAGTTTTTAGAAACAATTGTGTTTCTATTATACACAGCCTTCCTGACAGAGGGAAATAGACTCATGAATGGTACCTTAAAAAGCAAAACTACTGATTGATTCAAGGAAGGCTTCAAAGTCAATACTCGAGTGGCTGGTTTGAAAGAAGGCAGAGCCCACTAAGACCATGGATGTGCACTCTGGGTAAAATTAACCAAGAAAATCTTTGACTTAGTAAGGGAGAGCTCACCATTCTGACATGTTCTCATCAGAGCCCTGTTTTTGTTCATCTGTTTCACATTCCATCCTTTCTTTCCTTCCTGTTTTGCTTAGGAAAGTCCTATTTTCTGCTGATTCACACAATCCGTGGCCTGATGAGGTCCAAGGAGTATTCTCCTTCCAGCGGGACAGACGTTGCTTCTTGGCAGACTTGAACCTGCAGCCTCTCTCATAGCTCCAATCTGACACCTTCAGCTTCTGCTGAAGGCTAGCAGCCACCTCTGATGTCACTCGCTTCACCTTCCGCCTGCGCCTGAGTGGTCGACAAGGTGCATTTTCAGTAAAGGAGTCAGATTCATGCCAAGAATGTTGCTTACTCTTAACAATGGCATTGAGAGCTGGGTGTTTGGCTACCATTGTGTCATCAGAGTCACTAAAATTGGTCACAGGAGCCACTTCTCGACAGTCTTTAGTGGCCTCATCCAGACTTGACTCAGAGGCCTCGCTGTAGCAGCAGGTATGCTCTGCCAGGTGAGTGAAGTCAGAACGACGCTTCCGACCTCGGCGTTTCCGAAGCTGCCGCCTCTGCTGCCGGGGGCTCAGGGCCATTTCCTCCCACAGCTCACCAAGTTTATTCTGCTCAGATGTTTGCTCCAAGGCTGATGCTAAGTCGTGTACCAGCTCATCCATGAGGCCACATCTGCCAAAAGGAAGTTCAGGGGGGAAAAAAAAAGAAAAAGAAAAATAGAGCCTGAAAAGGATCTGTTGTTTTGGAATAATTTGATAAAACAGATAATGGTAGTCCATAGTTCTGCCTGCCTAAACAAAATAAGTCACCTTTCATCTGGCAACACTTAGATTCTGTTCCTACCACTTCCTTAAGTCACTAAAAATAGGTGTTCTGTCCCTTGTTAAATGACTAAAGTCAACATATTCTTAAGCACAAAAACCTGCTCACCAGATGACAACTGGGACAGGACCCAAAACAAATTCAGGGAACTAGACCCGTCTCTCTTTCTCCAATTAAACTTGTCACTGAATTACCTAATGATGAGATCCAAAAAGATTAGAGACTGTCTCATCAGACAGGAGTAGAAAAACACACAACTTCAAAATCACAGTAGAGTTGTGGAAACACAGAGTAGGACACAGTCTCAACAAGGTATTGAGAATGAATGAAAAACTGTTCTTTGGCCTGGGGTCACTGGTGACAATGACCATGGCAGAAAGACAACTTAGTGACACCCTTTAAAGAAGACTGCAGTTTTTGTGATCCAAGAAATTGTAGTGACCCAGGTTTGAAGTCAGAATGGAGAACAGACTAAGTTTGCACCCATTCTGGTACCAACTACCACCTGGAAGTCACCAGGTATAGAACCTTATATAGTATGTCACATATTTTTGAATAATTAACAATTTTTAAGCCCCTCTCCTATTCTTCAGAAAATAAATGTTCATCCTAGTTATGTGCTTCAGTGCCACACAATCACAGAAAAAAACATGATACGATAGCAGCTGAAATGACAGCGATAAGTTGAAGTTTCTAAGATTTCTGGCCGAACTGCCTTCCAAAATTTCTTATTTTTCTATCCATCCTCAAACCAAACATCACACTTCAGGGATCACTTCAGAGGCAAACATTTCAAGAAATGAGAGTAGTAGGAGCAATCTTCAAAATTCCCTCTTAAGGGGAAATGTTTAATATAATTTGTACAGCACCTAATTAAATACATATTAAATTTTTAGCACTTTTTTCGCTGCCCCTTGTGCTCAAAGTATTTCAAGATCAAAACTAGAGCTTAAAATTCTATGTGGTGCCACTCTTTGACCATATTTCCATTCATTCAGTTTTCACTTTGCAAACCGTTTTCTAAATACTATTTTCATGTTGTGCCTATGTCAATGAATTTAAAGGCAGGAAAACAGTCCTCTGGCTTATCTGCCACACCTTTAGGAGCAATGGTGACACCTACTTCCAAAACTACCATACAAACAAAGCTTCTCAAAGTGTCCAAAGGCACATACACTTTAAAAAGCCCAAGTTCTTTTAAGCAATAAGAAGTGATTTATCAACACTTGTGAAAAGAGGGGAAAAACTGGAGTTGGGGAAGGCGGTTTAAAATGCCATGATTCAGGTTTGGGAAACAACTGTCCCTAAGACCAAAACAGAGAAACAAGTGGGAACAGCATGTCTAAATCCACTTCCCTAATAAAGAATTACTGCTTTAAAAACTCAGGCAACAAAAATACAAAAAACAAAAACAAAAGAACAAACAAAAACCTCAGAACAGCACAAACTTGAACATGGAACGAAATCAGTAGTCGAATGCCTATGCAGAATCCTTTCCTGCATCAAAGCGTGCAACTCGAACAGTAGGTGACAGAAGGACCCTAGGGCTCCCATCTCCAGTCGCGGGTGCACACTTTCGAGAGCACCCGGCGACCAAGCACGCACCCGTGTAGAGAGGAGGCTGAGTCACGCACAGGAAGGAACTGGTAGTTGTGGACAGCAAGTAAGAAGAGAGGCAGGAGCAGGGTGAAAGTGAGGGGCGTAAGTAGGAGGTGGGAGAGGCGGGAGGCAACTTCTCATACGGGCTCACCAAGGACGCGGGGTCGGCTCTTCTAGGGCAGAAACTGCCAAAATGGAAGTCGTGGCGACCGAGCTCCCTCCGGGATCGGGGGTCGCAACATGGCCACATATGTGAGAAAAACTGTGTTTCGAAGGACTCTCCACCACGCCCCGGCCCGTCCCTGAGGGGTGGGGCGACCATGGCTCGTTTCCCAAGCTCTCATGCTGCCGCCAGCCCCAGAGAGACACAAAGAAGAAAGGGGAAAAGGGGGTTGTGGCCCCGGAGACGGTCCGACCCACATGCCCAGGGACAGAGACATGGGCCCTGAAAAGCAAGGCCCCACCACCCTCACCCTCCGGCCGGCTGCCGCAGCCCCAAGACACGCTTAGCTGCTCAGCCGCGGCTTGGCGATCCGATCCCCTCTGGCACTAGCCCTCAGGACCCCAACACTCTCAACCCACTCCACCCCCTCACCAGCTGCCGCAGCCACCTCGAACGGCCGCCGCTTTTTGGGCCGACTCTCACCGCCGGGGTTTCCCTCTCTGACCTCATTTCCGGTCTGGGCCGGAGGGGTGGGGCGGTGGCGAGTGGGCGGGGCTGGCTGCAAGAGCGGGCCCCTAACCCAGTGCTTCCGCCCGTGGCCACACCCACTTCCTCCCTGCGGTGGGCGGGGCCGCAGGAAGCCCGGAGATTGGGCAGGGACCAAGGAAGCATGGTGAATATGGGCTGGCAGGGAAAGGGCGCCTCAGGGGCTGAGGTGCCCATGTGGGGAACGACCCCAGCATGCTGGCCTCATCTTCCTTAGGGGCGTCCAGAAATTGGCGCTAGGGAGGGTTGTCAGCTTCCCCCTTGCTTTCTGACCTTTATAAAGGGTGTGTGAAGTTGAGGGGAAATGGATCTTAATGACATCTACCCTGTGAGCTGGTACAACCTTTGGGAGGGGTTGTTTTGCACTGAGTTACTCAGAACATTACAAACTGCCTTGAGCAAGTGATACTGGATTATAACTCAAAGTATAAAAGAAATATTCGTGAACCCATACCGATATAAATAAGTAACTGAATGAATTAATGAATGGAGAAGAAGAGATAAATCCCCCACAGAAGAATCTCAAAGTATGCAGACACACCATCCTGGAGCATAACTTCCACCTCCTTAAATGTGGGCTGTGCATAGTGACTTCCTTCCCAAAAGTACAACATATGAAAAGGGGAAAATGAGTAATTTTACAGTGGAGATACCTGGCAAACAGTAATTCAGCCAGGTGACCAAGTTTATGTCCTAAATCGTGTTGATAGTATGTGGAATGATATATGATGAGAATGGCACTTTTAGTTTCCTTCCAAATCTCATAACCCCGGTCTAATTATAAGAAAAGAAAAAGCAGACAAACCTGAATTGAGGGACATTCTGCAGAGTGCATGATCAGTATTCTTCAAAATGGTTAAGGTCAGCAAAAGCAAGGAAAGTCTGCAAAACTCAGAGCCAGGAGGAGCCTAAGGAGACATGACAATGTAATATGGTATCCTGGCCGTGACACTGCAATTTAAAAAAGAACATTAGGTAAAAACTAAGGAAAACTGGATAAAGAATCAACTATAATAATGTATTGGGCCAGGCACAGTGGCTCACACCTATAATCCCAGCACTTTGGGAGGCCTAGGTGGGCAGATCATGAGGTCAGGAATTCGAGACCAGCCTTGCCAACATGGAGAAACCCCCTCTCTACTAAAAATACAAAAAATTAGCCAGGCATGGTGACACATGCCTGTAATCCCAGCTACTTGGGAGGCTGAGGCAGGAGAATAGCTTGAGCCTGGGAAGTGGAGGTTGCAGTGAGCAGAGATCGAACCACTGCACTCCAGCCTGGGCAACAGAGTGAGATTCCCTCAAAAAAAAAAAGAGTGAATAATAGGGGAAATGGTGTGGATTATACAGAAACTGTAGTATCTTCATAATTTTTCTCTACACCTAAAACTATCCTAAAATAAAAAATATATTTTAAAATATGCACATACCTTGGACCCAGAAATTTTGCCCTAAGAATTTTATTCTAAGGGAAAATTGAAAATGGGCACAAAAATGTTAAATATAGGTAAATCATCTCTGCAGCATTTTTGAGGGAGAGATGAGGAAACTAGAAAAAGCCAGAGGTTCTATAACAGGCATTAGTTAACTGAATTATGGCACATCTATGGGTGGAATACCTTGCAACTTTTTAAAATTGATGTTTCAAAAGAATATTTAATGACATGAAAAGCCATTGACTTATGATTGTATACAATTCTGCATGACTGTTATACTTCAATAAAAAGATGAAGAGTATGAGTCACATACAAAGGAAATTATGATTATGATTGTATACAATTCTGCATGACTGTTATACTTCAATAAAAAGATGTAGAGTATGAGTCACATACAAAGGAAATTAAATCTATACTTGCATAGGAGTATGACTAGAAGAATACACTACACAACATCCAAAAGTTTCATTATCAATGATTATATCTCCTATTCTGTGTGTGTGTGTGTGTGTGTGTGTATTTTCAGAATTTTCTATAGGTGAAACATTGTGTAAAAAAATGTCAAGGTGGAGACAAAGATAGCTGAGGTTTCGAGCTAGGGTAACTAAGATAATGGTCAGTGCCATCTGCCCAGCTAGAGAAGTCAAGAAGATAAACAGGTTTGGTGGAAAGATGATTAATTCCATTTTGGACATGCTGAATTTGTGACTCCCACAGGAGTCACAAATATGGAAATATTCAACAGGTGTCCACAGCCGTCGGGCCTCTTTTCTGCGTAAATGAAAATTCTCTCCCACAAATCACCTCTGTTCTCATGGTGTTGGTTGCCTGCATCAGCACTGAAAGCTCCCAAATTTCTTGAAATCCAACTTACATTTTCATCTTCCTACTAGATACCTCCACTTGTTTACCTCACCAGCATTTCCAATTTAAAATGTCAAAAATAGGCCAGGTACAGTGGCTCATGCCTGTAATCCCATCACTCTGGGAGGCTGAGGAGGGTGGATCACTCAGCCTCCCAGTCAGATTGGATTAGAGCCCACCCTAACAGCCTCATTTTTAAACTCAATCCCTTCTGTAAAGGTCCAGTCTCCAAATAGTCATATGCTGAGGCACTTCAATTATGGCTTTGATAGATGAATTTAGCAGGGGGAACACTGTACAGCCCGTAATACCCCACTAGTCCATTGCTAGGATAATGCTGATCTCCATCCCATCTGGAGGGGTGACCAATCCCATTGCCCGTGCAGATTGTGTCAGGAGTACACACATGACCCAACAATGAGCAATGAGACATGAGAGGACAGTTGTTGGGGGCACACTCTGAGATGTGTTTCTCCTCTTAGCATTATAGAAAGAGACCATTTCTCTTTTTCTGGAAATTGTTATGCCTGGATGTGACATTCGTAGCTGCCACAACCTCCTGGCTAGCATCCTGAGGAGAAAGCCAGCACTGAGGATGGCAGGGCAGAAATAGAAAGAATCTGGATGTCTGTCCGGGTGCGGTGGCTCACACCTGTAATCCCAGCACTTTGGGAGGCTGAGCCAGGCAGATTACTTGAGGCCAGGAGTTCAAGACCAGCCTGGCCAACATAGTAAAACCCTGTCTCTATTAAAAATACAAAAATTAGCTGGGTATGGTGGCACATGCCTGTGATTCCAGCTACTTAGGAGGCTGAGGTATGAGAATCACTTGAGCCTGGGAGGCAGAGGTTGCAGTGAGGTGAGATAGCACCATTGCACTTCAGCCTTGGCAACAGAGCAAGACTCTTTCAAAAGAAAGACAGAAAGACAAGAAAGAGAGAAGAAAGAAGAAAGAAAGAAAGAAGGAAGGAAGGAAGGAAGGAAAGAAAGAAAGAAAGAGAGAAAGAAAGAAGGAAAGAAAGAAAGAAAGAAGGAAAGAAAGAGAAAGAAGAAAGAAAAAAGACAGAGAAAAAGAAAGAAAATAGAGAGAAAGAAAGAAAAAAGAGAGAAGGAAAGAATCTGGATCTCTGAGGACATTGCTGAGCACTGGATCAACTAACCCTGAAGGATCTACTCCAGAACTATCTGTTATGTGACCTACAAACTATCCTTATTGTTTAAGCAACTTTGGGTTGCAGTTTCTGTTACTTGCAGCCAAGAGCATCCTAGCTTTTACACCTGCCATAATTCAGGCCATCCTCCCATATCTACCACCATCATCTTTCTCACCCACCCTCGGGGGCCAAAAAACACTACAGCCACTTACCTTGGCAAAATCTGTAGCTCCTCCACTCATGTCCCTCTTGCCATCCCTTTGCAGAAATGATAGTGAAATTTGTACCCAACATTCTTCCCTTGCATGCATTAAAATTGTTCTGCCATTGAAAGCTTCGCATGGCAAATTCCTGGGGTTCAGTGTTTGGAAGAGGCAATCACAAGATGCAGGACCCATCTGGGCAGGTAATGAGGGGCTCAGGTGATTGAGCATAGCTCACTCACCCTCTCTGCTTGGTGGAGCTTGTTCCTACAAGGATCTTATTGAAAATAAAGAAAAGCAAGAGGCCTGGCGCGGTGGCTCACCCCTATAATTCTAGCACTTTGGGAGGCTGAGGCGAGTGGATCATTTGAGATCAAGAGTTTGAGACCAGCCTGGCCAACATGGTGAAAACACATCTCTACCAAAATACAAAAATTAGCTGGGCATAGTGGGCAGGCGCCTGTCATCCCAGCTACTCGGGAGGCTGAGGCAAGAGAATCACTTGAACCCAGGAGGCAGAGGTTGCAGTGAGCCTAGATCGTGCCATTGCACTGCAGCCTGGGCAACAAGAGCAACCCTCTGACTCAAAAACAAAAAAATTAGCCAGGTTTGGTGGCACATGTTTGTAATCCTAGGTACTTGGGAGGCTGAGGCATGAGAATAGCTTAAACCTGGGAGGCAGGGGTTGCAGTGAGCTGAGATCACACCACTGCATTTCAGAGCAGGACTCCATCTCAAAAAAAAAGAAAAGAAAGAAAGAAA
Source organism: Cacajao melanocephalus (assembly GCA_963573385.1). NCBI lineage: Eukaryota > Metazoa > Chordata > Mammalia > Primates > Pitheciidae > Cacajao > Cacajao melanocephalus. The sequence goes on from CAUYLG010074135.1 coordinate 40,144, forward strand.
AGAAAGAAATCACAGTGCTCAGAGGGCTGGGCCAAGACTGTTTAAGATGTAGTCATTGGGGAGCATGAATGGAGATGAAGAGCGGCTAGAGCTGACCTTGTGGAAAGGCCAAAAAAGAACGTGGGAAGGAAAATTTGTACTTATAGAGCACCAGGGTGCCAGGGACTGTCCCAGAAACGTCCCAGAACTATTAAATCCGATGAGAATAAAATGATAGTTGTGTGATGGTTAATTTGATGTGTCAACTTGACTGGATTGAGTGATACCTAGATGGCTGGTAGAGCGTGATTTCTGGAACAGAGTGGCAGATGAGTCTGTGGACGGAGTGGGGAAGATCTGCTCTCAACGTGAGTAGACACACGATGCAATCAACCAGGGGCCTGAATAGAACAAAAAGCCAGAGGAAAGGCAAATTCACTCTCTCTTGGAGCTGGGACACCTTTCTTCTGCCCTTGGACATCAGGGCTCCAAGCTCTTCAGCCTTTGGACTCTGGAACTTGCACCAGTGGCCTGTGGGTACTCAGGCCTTCAGCCTTGGACTGAGAGTCACACCACTGGCTTCCCTGGTTCTCAGCCTTCAGACTTGAACTGAGTCATGCAACTGGCTTCACTAGGTCTCCAGCTGGCAGATGGTCAGTCATGGGACCCCTCAGCCTCCATAATCACATGAGCCAATTCCCCTAGCAAATTCCCCCTTTATCTATCTATCATCTAATCTATCTATCTGTCTATCTGTCATCTATCTATTCTATTGGTTCTGTCTGTCTGGAGAACCCTGACTAATACAAGTAGTTAACATCTATTGAGGGGACAGTAGTTGCCAGATACTATTATAAATATTAACCTCAATTATCCTCATAGAAATCCTATGAAATAGTGCTATTATCTCTGTTTTATAGATGCAAAAACTAAGACACAGAGGGGTTAACCAACTTGCCCAGAGCTATGCAACTAGTAAATGTGAAACCAGGAAAGTGACTTCAGAAGCCATGCACTCACCCACTAAGCAATAATGCCTCCAAAATGGGTGTGTGCTTAGTCCCTTGCATGGCACATAGATATACAGACATAGATGATATATATTAACTATTAAACATGTTATTATTACAAAGAGACTCATATCTCCTTTGTTTATTGATGAAAGTGTTCAATAATCCTCAAAAGAACCTTTTAATCTAGGTGCTATTCTACTTATACAGATGAGGAAACAGAAGGTCAGAGAGATTAGACAGGGTCACACAGCTGGTTTACAAAATAACTCCTTTGAACTAGGCATCTGACTCCAAAGGGCACACTTTGCAATACTCTCCCCTAACTTTTAGGGAGGTATTGGCAGGAATTGCCTGCACTAATATTTATTCATTCACTCAGTCAGGAAATATTGACTCAGTGTCTACCATGTTCTAGATACCAAAAACTCATCCATGAACAAAACAGACGAAGGTCCCTGCTGGCAGGATTCTTCTCTTCTAGGCAAGGGAGACAAACAATAAAGGAATCAACAGATGAAATGGCAAGTGCGGGAATACCCTGAAGAATCAAGCAAGATAGGGGAAGGAAAATGCTGCTCTGTGTGGCAGGTAACTCCAAAAAGGACTCATCTGAGCAGATTCCTCAAGGCAGGGAGGAGCCAGGCATGGTGACATACTGTAGTCCCAGCTACTTAGGAGGCTGAGGCAGGAGAATCAATTGAGACCAGGAGTTTGAAGCTGTAGTGTGCATGATTACCATATGAATAGTCGCTGCACTCCAGCCTAGGCAACATATAGCAAGACTCCGTCTCTTAAAAAAATAAAAGAAGGAGGAGGGAGGAGTGGGCCATCCAGGCATCTCAGGGGCAGTCTAGGAAGAAGGAACAGTAAGAGGAAAGGCTATGTGGTGGTATATTCATTTCCTGGGGCTTCCATAACAAAATACCACAAACTGGATGGTTTTAAACAACATAAATTTATTTTCTCACAGTTCTGGAAGCAATAAATCCAAAATCCAGGGTGAGTAGGGTCATGCTCCCACCAAGGGGTCTGGGGGGGATTCTTCCTTGCCCTCTCCTAGCTTCTGGTGGTTGCCACTCTTTGGTGTTCTGTGGCTTATAGATGCATCACTCCAGGCTCTGCCGCCATCTCCACATGGCAGTCTTCCGTCTCTGTGTGATCGTCTCTGTGTCTGTTTTCCTCCTCTTGTAAGGGCACTTGCCATTGGATTAGGACCCATCTGAATCCAGTAGGACTTCACCTTAACTTGATTGCATCTACAAAGACTCTTATTTCCAAATAAGACCAAATAAGTTCATGTTCGCAGGTACCAGAGGTTAGAATTTGAACGTATCTTTTTGGGAGACATATGAAAAATTGAGGTCATTAATGACGTCATCTCATCACAGTCCTTCCTTGGATCACAATTATTTATGTCCCTGCCATATGCAAAATATACACACCCCATCCTAGGACACCCAAATTTTCACCCAAGTACTGCATCAAAGTGGGAGTCTAAGACGTTGTGATCTACATCAGGACCAAATGCAGCTCCTTAAATGTGACTCCTCTTGATCCAGAGATCTATGAATTAAAAGGACAAGTTGGCTATGGTCTGGCCAAGTTGGTGGCAATGGTGATGGAGATCAGGGTTGTTTAAAATATTTACATTTAATGAGTATTGATATGGTTAGTATTAGTTTGCTCAGGCTACCATAATGAAGTGCCACAGACTCGGTAGCTTAAACAACAGAAATTTATCTTCTCACAATTTGGAGGTTAGAAGTCTGAGGTTGAGGTGTTGGCAAGTTGGGATTCTCCTGAGGCCTCCCTCCTTGGCTTTCTAATGGCTATCTTCTCCCTGTGTCTTCACATGGTCTTTTCCTGTAACCAGTCATATTGGATTAGGGCCCATCCTAATGAAATTATTTTAACTTAATGACCTCTTTAAAGACCCTATCTCTAAATATAGTCATATTCTGAGGGACTGGGAGTTAGAGCTTCAACATATTAATTTGGGGGTACAACTTAGCCTGTAACAGTTGTTTAAATCTGCCAGCATGCTATTTATTTTCTATTTGTCCCATCTGTTCTTTGTTACTTTTTTCCTCTTTTTTTTCTTCTGGATTGTTTTTTAAGATTTTATTTATCTCTTTTATTAACTTACTGTGTATATCTCTGTTTTATATTTGTAGTGGTTGCTTTAGGGTTTATAATACACATTTTGAACTTATCTTAGTCTGCCTTCAAGTAATATCATACCTCTTCATGCCTGTATAAAGCTTACAACATTACACTACCATTTTCTCTCTCCCAGCCTTTGTACTATTGTTATATGAGAGAGAAAGGATTACTCAGGTCTGGCACAGTGGCTCACGCCTGTAACCCCAGCACTTTTGGAGGCTGAGGCAGGCAGATCATGAGGTCAGGAGTTCAAGACCAGACAGGCCAACGTGGTGAAAACCTGTCTCTACTAAAAAATACAAAAATTAGCTGGGCATGGTGGCTCGTGACTGTAATCCCAGCTACTTGGGAGGCTGAGATAGGAGAATTGCTTGAACCAAGACCCGGGAGGCGGAGGCTGCAGTGAGCCGAGATTGCACCACTGCACTCCAGCCTGTGCTAGAGTGAGACTCCCATCTCAAAAAAAAAAAAAAAAGAAAAGAAAAGAAAGGATTACTCTGTCATCGCAACACATGTGGCTCTAGCACCTATAATAAAGGACGGATTAGCAAAAGCAAAGCATACAAATTTATTTAAGATAAGTTTTACCTGACATAGGAGCATTCAGAAATGAAGACCTCAAAAAACAGGGAAAACTGGCCTGGTGCAGTAATCCCAGCACTTTGGGAGGCTGAGGTGGGTGGATCACGTGGTCAGGAGTTCGAGACCAGCCTGGCCAACATGGTGAAATCCTGACTCTACTAAAAATACAAAAATTATCCAGGCGTGGTGGTGCACACCTGTAATCCTAGATACTAAGGAGGCTGAGGCAGGAGAATCACTTGAACCTGGGAGGCAGAAGTTGCAGTGAGCTGAGATCATGCCACTGCACTCCAGCCTGGGCAACAGAGTGAGACTTCATCTCAAAAACAAAACAAAACAAACAAAAAAATCCAGGGAAAATTGTATTTTTATAGATAGTCATTCAGATGAATGATTGGAGACAAAAGGATATGATCTAATGGTAATAAACTGGGGAAAACAGCAAACCCTGTTTGTTCAGATTCTTTTTGGTGTCTTTGCATCTTTGAGGATGAGGACATTCTTTTCCTCCAAGTATAGAGAGGATGCCTCTGGAATGAGGGTCCCATGACCTATTTTCAGAGAAGGTCAACTAGGTTTTATGGTCCACTACAGGGGAAAGGGAGTGAGAGAAATTATTTCTAGTTTCTATGGCCTGTTTCTGCTATTTCTTCTATGGCAAAAGTGCTATATTTTGGAGTAGTGTGTCCTGAACCCCACCAGTTGTCATGTTTTACTTCTACATATAGCAAAAAACCTGAAATACATTTATATTTCTTTTCTTAAACTGTCAATTATTACTGAAAGAGATTTTTTAAAGAAAAAAGATACTTTATAGTTTCATAACTACTACTTTTGGTGCTTTTCATTCTTTTGTGTATCTCTCGATCTCTGTTTGACATGATTTTCCCTCTGTCTGAAAATTTTTTTTAACATTTCATGTAGTTCTTTTATGTTTGTGATGATTCCGTCAGCTCTGGTTTCTTGTAAAGTCTCTATAATTGTCTTCATTTTTGAAAGACATCTTTGCTGGGTATAGAATTCTATGTTGACAATGTTTTTCTTTCAGGACAGTCGTATGCTACATAATGATGTTTTGGTCAATGACAGACTGCATATACAATGGTGGTTCCATAAGTTTATAATACTGTATTTTATCGTATTTTTTCTCTACTTGGGCATGGTTAGATACACAAATACTTACCATTGTGTTACAACTGCCTACAGCATTCAATACGGTAACATGTTATACAGGTTTGTAGCCTAGGAGCACCTCTTCTGCCTCTCTCTCTCTCTCTCTCTCGCTTCTGCTCCAGCCATGTGAAGTGCCTCTCTCCCACTTTGCCTCCCACCATTGGAAGCTTCCTGAGGCCTCCCCAGAAGCAGAAGCCAACATACATTCTGCACAGCCTCCAGAATCATGAGCCAATTAAACCTCTTTTCTTTATAAATTACCCAGTCTCAGGTATTTCTTTATAGCAATGTGAGAACTGACTAATACATCTCCCTATTCCCAGAGACACAACAATATTAAAATTTGGCCAACTAATTATCTTATAATGGCCTCTAAGTGTTCAAGTGAAAGGAAGAGTTACACAGCTCTCACCTTAAATCGAAAGCTAGAAATGACGTTTAGTGTGGAAGACATGTCAAAAGCCAAGACAGAATGAGAGCTAGGCCTCTTGCACCAAACAGCCAATTTTTGAATGCAAAGGAAAAGTTCTTGAAGGAAATTAAAAGTGCTACTCTGGTGAGCAAATGAATGATAAGAAAGCAAAACAGCCTTATTGCTGATAGGGAGAAAGTTTTAGTGTTCTGCATAGAAGATCAAGCCAGCCGTAACATTCCTTTAAGCCAAAGTTTAATCTGGAGCAAGGCCCTAACTCTCTTCAACTCTATGAAGGCTGAGAGAGGTGAAGATGTTTCTTTCAAAAGAAAAGTTGGAAGCCAGCAGAGGTGGGTTCATGAAGTTCATGTAAAGAAGCCATCTCTAGAATGTAAAACTGCAAGGTGAAACAGTAAGAACTGACATAGAGCAGCAAGTTATTCAGAAGATCTAGCTGAGATAATTGATGAAGGTGGTGCTAAACAACAGATATTCAATGTTAATAAAACAGCCTTATATTGGAAGAAGATACCATGAAGGACTTTCATAACTAGAGAGAAATCAATGCCTGGCTTCAAAACTTCAAAAGACAGGCTAACTGTCTAATGAGGGGCTAATACAGCTGTTGACTTTCAATGGAAGCCTGTGCTCATATGCCATTCTAAACATCCTAGGGCCCTTAAGAATTATGCTAAATCCACTATGCATGTGCTCTACATGTGGAACAGCAAAGCCTGGATGATAGCACATTTCTTTATAGCATGGTTTATTGAATATTTTAAGCCCACTGTTGAGACATACCGCTCAGAAAAAAAAAAAAAGATTCCTTTCCAAATATTATTGCTCTGACAATGCACCTGGTCAATCAAGAGCATTGACGGACATCTACAAGGAGATTAATGTTGTTGACAAGCCCGCTAACACAACATCAATTCTGCAGCCCATAGATTAAGAAGTGATTTCAAGTAACATTTCAGTCTTATTATTTAAGTAGCACGTTTTGTAAGGCCATGACTGCCATAGATAGTTACAGTTCCTCTGACGGATCTGGGCAAAGTCAGTTGAAGAGCTTCTGAAAAGGATTCATCATTCTAGATACGATTAAGAACATTTGTGATTCATGGGAGGAGGTAAAAATAGCAACATTAACAGGAGTTTGGAAGAATTTTATTCCAACCCTCATGGATGACTTTGAGGGGTTCAAGACTTCAGCGGAGGAAGTAATTGCAGATGTGGTGAAAACAGCTAAGGAACTAGCCTGAAGGTGTGACAGAATTGCTGCAATCTCAGAATAAAACATGAATGGATGAGAAATTACTTCTTATGGATGAGCAAAGAAAGTGGTTTCTTGAGATAGAATCTACTACTGGTAATGATGCTGAGAACGTTTTTGAGATGACAACGAAGGATTTAGAATATTACATAAACTTAGTTGATTAAGCAGTGGCAGGGCTTGAGAAGATTGACTCCAGTTTTGAAAGAAGTTCTGCTGTGGGTAAAATGCTATCAAACATCATCACCTCCTGCAGAGAAATCTTTTCTGAAAGGACAAGTTAATCAATGTGGCAAACTTCATTGTTATCTTCTTTTAAGAATTTGCCACAGCCAACCCAATCTTCAGCAACCATCACCCTGATCAGTCAGCAGCCATTAACATTGAGGCAAGACCCTCCCCTAGAAAGATTACAACTTGCTGAAGATTCAGACAATCATTAACATTTTTTTTAGCAGTTTTGTTTGTTTGTTTGTTTTTTCCGAGACAGGGTCTCACTATGTTACCCAGGCTGGACTCTAACTCCTGGGTTCAAGTGATTCTCCTGTCTCAGCCTCCTGAGTAGCTGGGACTATAGGCATGCACCACCACACCTAGCAGCAATAAAATATTTTATAATTAAGGTATGCACATTGTATTTTTAAATATAATGCTATTGCAAGCTTAATAGACTACACTACAGTGTAAACAAAACTTTCTTAGCCAATGTGCTGGGCCAACAAAACTTTTATATGCACAGCCAGGCACAGCAGCTCACACCTTTAATCCCAGCAATTTGGGAGGCTGAGGTGAGCAGATTGGGCTCAGGAGTTCGAGACCAGCCTGTGCAACATGGTGAAACCCTGCCAATACAAAACACAAAAATATTAGCCAGGCATAGTGGTGCATGCCTGTGGTCTTAGCTACTCAGGAGGCTGAGGTGGGTGATCTCTTGAGCCCAGGAAGTTGAGACTGAGCTGTGGCCGTGCCACTGCACTCCAGTCTGGGAGACAGAGCGAGACCCTATCTCAAAGAAACAAACAAAACAAAACAAAAACAAACAAGCAAACTTTTATATGCACCAGGAAATCAAAAATACTATGTGACGTTACTGAAGTATTAGTTCCACTGCAGTGGTCTGGAACTTAAACCACAATGTCTCCAGTGTATGGCTGTGCTTCTGGAACTCCAAGTGCACATACATTAGGTCACTTTAAGTTCTTCATCTGCCCTTCCTTCTTTTCTTTCTTTCTTTCTTCCTTCTTTCCTTTCTTATTGTCTTTCTTTTTTTTTTTATTTAGCTTTTTCAGTTTTTTTTCTCTGAGTGTTTCTTCCACAGTATCTAACCTGTTATTTATCACATCCAATATATTTTCCATCTCAGACATTATATTCATATAGAAGTTAGATTTGGAGCTTTTTTGTATCTTCCCTGTCTCTCCTTAGTACACTCATGGATTTTTCTACCTTGTTAAACATATAAAATATAGTTATAATTGCTATAATTTAATTTTCCACAAGTCAATCATCTACTAGTAGACTACTAATCTTGATTACTAGTTCTGTCATCGGTGTGATTTCCGAATCTGTTTTATTGATTGATTTTTCTATATATTATATTTGCCTGCTTCTCTGTGTCTCATAATTTTTATTGTTTTCCAGATATTGTTAATTTTACCTTGTAGGATGCTAGAGATTTCTGTATTCCTTTAATTGTTTAGGTGAGAGGGTAAACACTGTTCCTGTGATTCTATTAATGCCTAAAGTGAAAGTCTTAGGTCTTGTAGCACACTGAGAATCTTTTGCTGGCTGGGACAGCTGGGGATAAGAACTGGGAAATTGCTCCAATTCCGCAAGTTCTGGGCTTTTTATATTCCCTCTAAATTATGTTAACAAACTGGTCGTTTTCTTCTTCAGCTCATCTTTTTCCTAGTACCTTATCAAATTCAGTTAGTAAGAGCCATTTGATCCTTTCAGCCTTCTACCGGGAAATCTCATTGCTCAAATCCACAAGTTCATTAAGTACTTCTATCTTCCGAATTACCACAGACAACAGTTTTGCCTATCATTTTGTTAAACATAATGAGTCACCTTCTTTTCTAACCTACTGTAGTAGTTTCCTTCCTTCCTTCCTTCCTTCCTTCCTTCTTTCCTTTCTCTTTCTTTCCTTCCTTCCTTTCTCTCTCCCACCCACCTCCCTCCTTCCTTCTTTCTTTTCTCCTTCTTCTTTCTTTCTTTCTTTTCTTTCTGCAGGGTCTCACTCTGTGAGTGGCACAATCACAGTTCACTGCAGCCTTGACCTCTTGGACTCAAGCCATCCTCCCACCTCAGCCTCCTGAGTAGAGTAGCTGGGACTACAGGTGTACACCACTGCACCTGGCTAATTATTTTTTGTTGAGATGGAGTCTTGCAATGTTGTCCAGGCTGGTCTCAAACTCCTGGGTTCAAGCAGTCCCCCCACCTCAGCCTCTCAATGTGTTGGGATTACAGGCGTGAGCCACTGTGCCTAGCCGGTTTCTTTATCATCTTGTCTAGCCTCTACATGCTTTCCAATTCCAAAGCTAGCACTATATGTGTTAGAGTCGGTTTGGGTTTTGGTTTGCTTTGGTTTATAGCAATACCTGATTTCTAGTCATCAGTTTAATGCCGCATAACAAATCACCCTAAAATTTACTTGCTTAAAACAGCACTCACTTATGACTTCTCATAAGTTCATATGCTGGCTGGGAAGTTCTGCCCATCTGGCCTAGGCTTGACTGATCTTAGCTGGGCTTGCTCCTGCATCTGCAGTCAGCTGGGGGCTGGATGTTCTAGGATGTCCCGGTCTGGGACAACTTAACTCTCTTCCTCATGTGTCCCACATGCCTGAGATAGACTAGCATAGTTATGTTCTCATGACCAGAGGCCAGCCCTGTTATAATCTCATAATCGTCGTAGGATTCTAAGAGAGGAGGCAGAAACACACAGTACTTCTTCAAGTCTCTGCTTGAATCAAGCTTGTAACTGACATTGGCCAAAGCAAGTCAAGTGACCAAGCCCAGAGTCAGTATGGAAAGGCAGTAGCAAGGGGTGTAGATACAGGGAGGCATGAATCATCAGAGACAGCCTTGCAGTGTCTTCTCCACCTGTGAAGTGGGTATTAGAATTATGATCACCACCCCCATTTCACGGATGGGAAACTGAGGCACTGAGAAGTTAAATGTCTTGCCCAAGATCTTAGCAAGGGGGTAGCTTTGAACCCAGGTGATGTGGTGCTGGAGTCCCTGTGCTTTCAAGCACAGCGCTCTACCTTCCTCTGGGGCCAGGCCCAGGGCGTTCCAGTAGCCTTCGACCCATCTGGAAAATGGGTCATCCAGCCTTCTCTTGGAGCCCTCCAAGGAGGGGCAAGCTGACCAGCTGCCTGGCTCAGCCATTGCCCTCAGAGACAAAAGCCCAACGACCGGCAGGGTCTGGCTGTCAGCGGCCACCGGGGGAGGCCCCTGCCAGTCCCGGCCTCCCAGTCCTGAAATGCCTGTGGCCGCAAAGCGAAGCCTTTCAGGGGTTAAAGGCAAGGAAGAGAGAAACAAAAGAAGGAATAAAGTCAAGAAATGTGCCATGAAGCTTCTCGCTGCGCAAAGCAGAGAAAGTCATTTCCAACTTCTTTCATCTCGTAGATGAAGCCACTAAATAAAGGGGCAAAGCGGCGAACACAAGGGCTTTTAATCTGTCTCATCTCCTTCATAATAACTGCAAATTTTCCCTGGGCCCCTGGGAGTGAGCCTCTTCCCTGCGCTCGGCCTTATCTCCCCCTCCACATTTCGCCGGCGCCGCGCCACCCCCAGCGCGCGCTGCCCGGGCCGTCCCGGCGAGGCCTGGGGGAGCCTGCGCTCCCCGCCGCATTGTTCGGGCCGGCCCGGGGCGCGGAGGAGGGATGAAGGCCAGTCAAAGGGAAGCTGGCGCGCCGCGGCTTCATTAACGCCGGCCTTTCAGCAGCGCGCATATCAGAGCCAGGCCTTTTCACAGGCGCTAATTAGCAATTTGGAGCCTTCCCCCCTCTGGAGAGGCGCCTTCAATCTAACAAGTGGGAACGGCGCGGCGCTCCCTTTTTTCTTGCACTTAATATTTATTGTTTTCCATTTTCTCCCTCGCCCTCGCTTCCCCCTCCCACCCCGCCGCATTGTCCAGCTCACCGCCACCAGATAAGGCCTTGGGGAGGGGGTCCGGGGGAGGGCGCATCATTAATCACTCTTTTAATTCTCGGCTAATGATAACTTTCTCTCTCGCACTGAGAGAAGTTAATCTTTCCTGGATGTGGAGAGGAAGGGAGAGTCGGGACGGAGCGGGGGTGGGTGAACACAGAAGGGTGGCGATGATGGAAGGGGCCATTCTAATCCTTCCTCCTCCCACCCCATTCTCCAACTTTCCCCGCTGATCTGTTGGCGTTACCATTAGATTCTTCCTGACCCTCTACCCAGCAGCAACTTTTCCCCAAAATCCGACCTATTCATCAAAGTTCAGCTCAGCTACCACCTCCTCCGTGAAGCCAACCCTGATTGTCCTGGCTGAATCTCTCTAAAATCCCATAGCGCTCTTCACACACTGTGATTATGGCGACTTCCGCCCATGCTACGCTTGCTTATAAGTCAAGTGTAAAGGCCACCAAATTTTTTTAATGTCTGTATCCTCCCTAGGACCGGTGCACAGTAAATGTTTGTGGAATCAATAGATCATCACATTTCTGACTACCACAAGGGTACAGCCTTTTTTAAAAAGAAAAAAAAAGGCTCACGCCTGCAATCCCAGCACTTTGGGAGGCCGAGGCGGGTGGATCACGAGGTCAGGAGTTCAAGACCATCCTGGCCAAGATGGTGAAACCCCGTCTCTACTAAAACTACAAAAAAAAGCAGCTGGGCACGGTGGCAGGCGCTTGTAATCCCAGCTACTCAGGAGGCTGATAAAAAAGAATCGCTTGAACCCGGGCAGCAGAGGTTGCAGTGAGCAGAGACAGTGCCACTGCACTCCAGCTTGGGTGACAGAGTGATACTCTGTCTCAAAAAAAAAAAGAAAAGAAAAGAAAAAGAAAAATAGATATTTGCCAAACTTTTAAATAGCATTTGCCCTTGCTGCATGGCAGTTACTGTTCTGAACACTAATATTCACTCACTGAATCCTCATAACAACCCTGCTTAGTAGATGTGGCCCCTCTTTTGCAGATGAGTAAACCAAGACACAGACAGGGTTAGTAACTTGCCTGTGATGACAGAGCTGCGAAGCAGCAGAGCTGCCATTCAAACTCAGGCTTTCAGGCTTCAGAGTCTGTGTTCTTAAGCCCACTTTGCTAGGATATGGTCTTGGCTTCCACACAGGACTCTGCCTGTCTACCTGGATGGAGGAGTGGGCTGGGAAGGAGGTCCATGCTGAGAGTGCAGGCAGGTGCAGAAGGGGTGGTAAAGATGGCAGATAAACCAGGCCTTCACCTGGAAAGCCCACACAACAGTCAGACCTGACCCCCAGTGTTTCGCACTTGGCCACAAAGACAGCCCTGTCAATAGTGGCCTAAGCCCTGGGCCCCGACCCTGCCCAAGACCCCCTGCATAACCTGATCTCCCTTCTCACCACAGGCCCACGCCACTCATTTCAAGGCAACAGGATCAAAATTCCCAACAAACTCTGGGTTCTGCTATGCAGAAGTGAGTTAAGTGGAGTGCCCTGGAGAGGGAGGGAGGGCAGGAGAGCCCCCGAAAATCCCCTCCGAATTATAAACATATCCTCTTTAAGTACATTTCTAAGGATAACATTTGTATTACTCTGTCCTGTGCCTGCAGATAGAGCCTGCTTATCTCCGCATCTCGCCCCTTTCTTTCCACTCTGCTGGGAGCCATCCCTATCTGAAGCCACGCTGGCAATCCGCTTCCCTGCAATTGTTTCGATCGAGGGGAAAAATTAATTTCTGCCTATCATTAATTGAGAGAATTGTGTGCAGGGCAAGGGAAGGGGAGGGGGGAGGAGAGGAAGGAAGGAGGCGGAGGGGAGCAATCGTGTTATTAACCGTGTCCCTTTCATAAGCAAATATTCTGATTGCCATCAGTGAGATGAGAGGCTCATTAATGCAGGAAGCAGAGAGGTGATTAGAGAACTTTCAAGAGCTATTGAGCTAAGCGGGAGGGAGGGTTGCAGGGATCTGGAGGCTGTGGGAATTTGGGAAGGACTGGGTTGGGGGAAAAGCCACTGGCCTTGTGGATGAGCTTTCCTGCCCCTCCTCAACCCCTCTCCCCAGGACTCACTTTCAAACAGTCCCCAACACTAGCAGCTAGAGTTGGGAAGAATGCAAAAAAAGTGAGTGAAAACTTCGTAGAAGTCACTTCTCCTCCAGGTCAAATTTTCTAGCCCCCCCAAATATGTTTGTCTAAAAGAGTGTATATGTGGTTTTTAAAAATAATTAATTTTATGTATTTATTTATTAGAAATGGGGTCTCACTGTGTTGGCCAGATTGGACTCAAACCCTTCCTGGGCTCAAGTGATTCTCCTGCCTCAGCCTCCTGAGGACCTGGAACTACACTTGTGGGCCAACGCGTCTGGCTCAGTGTGTTTGTTTTAATTCTGTGATTGCACTCCCTGATTTACCAGTTTCCACCAGTTCCTGTTTATTGCCCCCACCCTGCCTCACTTGTTTATGTCCCTGCCTGGTGTGTGACATCCTTTGTGTGTGGAGCTCGGTCAGGCTGGGGCTGCAGAGCTCAGAACTGCTGGAGGTGGTTGGGGATTGAAAGGGTGGGGACAGTGACAGAAGATGGGCACATGGGATGGTGGCAAGGGTGAATGTTGTTGGTACCTACCTCACTTCCTCCCCACCCACTTCTGATTTCAGCCATAGCTATGCTGGTCAGTGCCATGGGAACCTGTTCCAATCCAATCCACCTCAAGCAGGACCTCATATTTCTATCAAGCTTTCTGCCCCAGGACCTTCTCCAAGGAGAAGGTGCTCAGCCCTCCAACACAGACCACTCCACACACACACACCAAGCAGAAGTCTGGGTGAGTTTATGCCCCCTGAGCCAATGGGGGTCAGACCTCTGTGAATAAATACCCTGGAAGGATAATTCTGGTGGCCATTCTTTGTCCAGCTCAGAGAGCCTGGCAGAGTTGAACCCCATTGCCTACAGCAGCTCTCTTGGGAGCACACTCTTTCACTGACATCTGTATTGGTCTCACTTTCCCCACCCTCACTCCTGCTACCTGGTGTCATCTCTCAAACTATCTGTACCCAAGTCTGCTCAGTTCTTTTTTCAAAAGGACACACACTGAGACACTGACCATATGTGTCCCCAGTATAAAGGGCAGGAGATGGTTACCACAGAGAGTGGCGAGCACTACCTTAGAGAACAGCTACAGATGGCTGTGGGCAGCAGCAGGTGCTGGAGACAAAGGCGTGTGCTGGGCAGAAGAGCCAAGACCAGGAGCCAGGGAGAACAGGGAAGCCACAGGTTGAGCTCAGGTGCCGAGACAAAACCACATGTGAGACAGAGATGATGACACCTGGAAACTGATGCTCTGTTGGGGAAAGCTGCATCGGCGGCCCTGTGGTGGCACAGCCACAGCAGCATGGCCAGCTTCCTGGGCTGTGGCCAGACCCTGTGCCTGGGTTCGGGGTGCTCCAGACACTAAATTGCCATCTCTAGATGCTTCCAAACCTTCCTGATCTCCTCTCCCAACTGTGCACATGAGACATTCTCCAAGGCAAACAGAAACCATGCCCAGTTCTTCTTCACACCCAGTTTTTCTAGCTCCAAGAATGCTTCCCAACATCTGTTCTCAAAGTAAGATGCTCCCAACTGGAGACACAGGAGACAGAAGCAGAGGAGTCCGAGGGAGGAATAGCCCGTGCGGGGCTCAAGGGAAGGGGCTGTGGTTATCCTGTCTCCCAAACTTCACACCCAAAGGACAGTTGGATTCTCTTCCAAGAACCAAATGTTCCCTCCCAACACACCCTGACTGCAAAAATAGAAGAGCGACCAGCAAACACTAAGACCAAAAGGAGGCCTGGGAAAAATTAGGAAAGAGGAAAAGAAGGAAAGAAATGAAGAGGGTGAGAAAAGAGAGGGAGCAGCACTTGGAGATTTTCAGAACAATCTCCATTCTTTACGGTGCTTTCTGTTTAAAAAAAATGAAAAAGGAATGATGGAGAAGGGGAGAGAGCCAGACAAGTTTAATGATGTGTGTTCAAAGCTCAGATTGGAAAAATGACAGAGAAAAGCAGCCTGTTTCGGCACTAATAAATTGTTCTCTGCCGTAAGAGGCGCCTGTCGCGGCATTAATACAGGCCCCTAATACACGGGTCAGGGTTAAGTAATTCTCTCCGGCAACTTAAGCGAATAATGAAGCTGGCAGCGGCCGGTGGTGCAGTGGGAGAGATGGTCTATGCCGCCGGCACTTTGTCTTCATTTATTATGCCAGCGGCGGCACGGCCGGGAAGCCTCCGCAGAGGAGATATCGCTTCATTTCGGCAAGGTAATGAAAGCCGGGTTGGGGGGAGGATAAACCAATTTGCCGGCTGACACTGGGAGAAGTGATTTGCGGACTCAAGAAGGGGAGAGGAGGGCCCATGCACAAGGAGGCACAAGGCTGAGCCATGGTGGGCCAAGGCTCTTCCATGAGGCAGAGGCCGGGCAGGGGCTCCCAGTGGGGAGACCGGAACAAAGCTAGGGGAAGAAGGGGGAAAAGTGGAAGACCCAGGTGAGTGGAATAGTCAACTAGGAGTGAAGGGAATGAACAGAGAACAGAGCAAAGGAAAGAAAGGTCTCAGATATGTGGTATCTGGGGGTAATGGATAGCTGAGACTGGGAAAGGGGGCATTGTGGGAAAGAAAAGAAACTGAGGCAGAAGCTGGAGGTACAGGAAAAGGCCAAGTGGGGCAGAGCAAGTTGGATAGTGATTGTAGGGAGAAAGTATATAGGCTGGCTGATAACAAGCCTGAAATATTTGGAGGTGAGCTGTTTTTGAACGGGTAGTCTAAAGTTTGCTGAGATCACTCCAATTGTCATACAGTTTGGCAATTATGTCCTCTGAGAACAGCTCCGGCCAGTTGGCCATCAGAACCACCTCTGGCAGATTCTATTCTCCAGTGATGTCCTCAGGTTGCAACTTAAATTTGGGGGCAGAGGGTCTGAGCTTGTATTAGTGGGGGAGTAAGTTGGAGGTGCAATCTCTTCCTTTTGGACTGATCAGAATCACTTACGGCAGGAGTCCCCCCAGTTTTACCTTAAAAGTGGAAGGAAACCCTCTCCTGGGTCACCTGTCCAGGTGAGTCTCCCCTGCAGTTGAGTACCTTCCTCCAACAGTGTGGCCTAATTAGTTGCCATTGTTTGTCCCATGACAAGTAACAAGAAGTAAGAGCAGGACTGGTGGCTCCTGCCAATCCTCTAAGAATGTTGGTAACCATGTCTTGTGTGCATTTCAAGGTCACATCTGAACCAGGTGCCACACCATAGAGGCAAACGTAACCCCAGCAAACTATGTTGGGTTATGTAACTGTCCTGTTACTTTCTCCAGCATTGGGACCTTTTCTTTCTTCCCTTCAGCACCAAGACTTTTGGACAGCTCCAGCCAGAGAGCCAGCAAACCAAACAGGATTTCCTATCACTTTCCAAGTTCCCTAAGACCCATTCTCACTTCTTCCTCCTAAGATTAAAATGAGCAGATCCTCAGCAGTCAATAAATGGAGAAGAATCTCAACTTCCCCTTCCCCACCTTCCCCTTACCAAGGGGAAGATCTCTCCTTCTTACTCTACACCCATCTCTGGACACGTGTTCGTAAGCACATGCATACACACACACACACACACTCAATCCCAAATAATGCTGCCACTTTTCTCCCCTGATGTGGGTTAAGGATTTCCAATAAGGACCAAGTATTTGAAGCTTAACACTGCAGTCTCTAGAGGAGCCAGGCCAATTTCACACTAATCTAACCCATGAAGGGAGAGAGCATCAGAAGCAAAAATTACATCAAAGAGAAGTTAATGCTGAGAAGCAGGCGACATAAAAAGGAGCTGCTTTCAGTTTCAAATGACTACACCAATCTGGATTAAGAGATCAGCCTACCGAGTGCCCGTATCACCATTGCGATGTCCAGGCACCAGGCAGAGTGGAGTCATGTCCTCAGGGGCCATTCTGAATAGGGGTCAGAGGATAAAAATGAGGTTTCTACCCTGACCCCACATTCATTGACATAGTACATGCTCTGGGCTGGGGGCTTTTGAGAAAATAAGTCAAAGAGATACAGGAGAAAAGACTAGAAGGAAGCACATCACAATGCTAACTTTGTATTTAGGGGATTTTCCCCCCTTTCTATTGCTCCATATTTTCTGAAATGAAGTTTTCTTACTTTCATGGTGACGAAAATAAAATAGATGTTCAAACAGCAATGGGACCTCAATGTGCTTTCCTCCATTTGGAATTTATATCTCCAGGCATTTTCCTTGGCACAACACTTAGCACAGTTATGCTTATAGGTGAAAAAGCACTTTATAAATGGCTGTGTGGAGGGTTATGACAGTGTGGTCAGCGATGGAAAGTGATGGGGGTAGCCGCAGATTCATTCACTAATCCTAAGACAGTGGCAGAAGGCAACCTGAGACATTCTTAACACCTTCATTCTCCCCTTTTTCAGGCTGTGGAGTCTCAGTGCTGCTAAATCCCTAGCACTCTGCTACAGCCTGACTGAATGCCATTTGTTGAATGAGCAAATAAAAGAATGAAAGGAAAAACAATAATCTTTTCCATTTCATCTGGCCACAGATAGCATTGCTCCAAAGTAGTCTGACTCCATCCTTCCTTTTGCACAAGGCCCCACTGCTCCCTCCAAACAGATGACGTGGAGACCAGGAAAGAATTCTTGTCAGGCTCCCAGACAAAGGTTGCTCAAACAGCCAATACCGCTTGCCCTGAGAGACCACCAGTCTGTCCCCATCTGCCAGCTGCTGGGCTTCTTCCAACTCCTTGGGCCTGAAGTCCACTGACCTGGGGGAATGACCCACAGGACAGAGAGAGGTGGAGGCACATCAAGAGTGATGGGCCCAGACTGTGGTGCCACTGGGGAGGAGCCGCCCGTCATCCCATTTTAAGTGGAGCTGAAGCGAGATCGGCCTCCTGCCCACCCCTCCTCTTGCCCACCCGAGGCGGCAGCCTGACAAGTGTAAATCCCAGAATGAATGGAGGCGCCTGGCCCGTGGAGCCGGTGTCTCTGCGGGCATCTCCGCGCTGATTGACTTGTCGCCTCTGTGAGGCTGACTCTATCAGCTCCTCGGCTCCTCCAATTCCAGGTGTGATTTAGTTTGGAGATGAGAGGTGACAGTTAGCATTGGTACTCGTCACTGTAGATCAGACGCAGTCACGCTGTCTTCCCCATCCCCAGCCCGCCCCCTCCCAACTCCAAGGCTCCACGGTCAGCGCTCCCTCCCAGCCCACCCACTGGCAAGCGAGGCTCCTTTCCACCCTCCGCACTCCCCAGGGCTTCCTCAATGTCAGCGCCTTCCTCGTCTTCCTCAGGCCTGATCCTCCCCGTTTCCCAAAAGCCCGGGCATCCTTGTCTTTCCTGGAATCCCTGGAGCGTTTTTCTTTCTCCGTCTTTTCTCTCCTGGTTAGCCTAGCCTCTGAGCATCCTCAGTTCCTGCTGGCTCCCTGCTCAGTATCCCCTGCAGGGGCCAGAGGAATGTTCACTGGGCTAGTGCCTTCCTCAACACTTGGGAACACTTTTTCATTGAGGTATGACCCACACAGCATGCACAATTCTTATGTGTACAGTTCAGTGGTGTTTTACATATATTATCACTCTGTGGCCATCACTCAGATCAAGATGTAAAACATTTCTAGCACCTCTAATTGCTTCCTGCATGCCAGAAGAGGTTTAAGAATAAAACCTCTTCTGGAAAGGAGACCTAGACCAGACGTGAGCAAAATCCCTCAGGTCTGGAGGACCCAGAAGAATCTAGAAGGTTATGTATGAGGAGGGGAGTGTCTCTGTACAGGATTTCAGAACGCACACTTCCCAGGCACAGGGCATCCGGTGTGTTGTAGTGGCTTCTGACCTTGTGTTCGGTAGTCTCAGCCACATCTTCTGCTTTGGACTAGTGGGGCCCCAGAAGTGGAGAAGAGCTCAAAAGGTTACTTGGTCGCCCTCACCACCAAGCAAGTCCACATCCTGAAGCACACTGGCCTGGCCTGTTTCTGGAGAGCCACTCTTGTTTCAACAATGTGTGACCTTGTCAGTGGGGCAGTTTATTCTTCCTCCAAACCTACTCTTACTTGCTATTCTCCCACTCTCTCTCTGTCTCTCTCTCTCTCTGTCTCTCTCTCTCTCTGTCTTTCAGACAGGATTCTGCTCTGTGGCCCAAGTTGAAATGCAGTGCTGCAACCTCACTGCAGCCTAGCATTGACCTCCCAGGTTCAAATGATCCTCTCACCTCCACCTTCCAAATTGCTGGGATTACAGGTGTGATTCACTGCACCCCGCCCGCTTGCTACTCTTGAAGCCCATTTCACTCTTTCCATAGGCCTCTGTTCAGGGTCTGATGGATGTAAGTCCCACAGTCCCATCCATGCAGGGATGCATAAAACATGGTCCTTCTTAAACAACCTCTAGTCTTGCAGGGAAAACAGACATGACCTCCTAATTCTATTCAGCTCTATTCTATTTGCTCTGTAGAGAAACAGGCAAAGAGTTGGAGAGGGAACAGTGGTTAATTCTATCTATGGGGGGAGGGGTGGTAAATAGAATTTCAGGTGGTAGAGACTGAAAAAAGAACTAGTGTTCTCCAAATATGGCCAGGTAGTGGGGATAAGAAGCTATGCCAACCTTACAGTTCTAGGCCACCGAGGCACCAGTGATGGGCACCCCCGTGCAGCCCAGGTCCTCAGCAGCACAAACCCAGGCATGTCACGAGTGAGCACACCTTAAGGATGGCCCATGCTTCATTAGAATCACAGATATTCTTTTTTCATCCAATCACTAATTATTGGATAGTGAAAGAGGCAGATGAGGCCCCTGCTCTCGCAGAACTTAGGAAAAGAAGGCAGACAATAAATAATTTTAGGTTGCAGACATGGAACTTGGAGCCTGGAGAGCCCAGATCTTTCTAGTGAGGTATGATGTGCATGCAGAAAAGTATGCAAATATCAGTGTACAGCTTAGTGAATATTTATGTATGTACATACCCAGCAGTGTGCTGGTAAGTGTTTAACTGGCTCTTCATGGGGAAGGAAGCCCCAAAGATAACATTTGCCCATTTCCATGGTGTAGGTACTCCCATCATGGCTGATTTCAAACCTCAATGTGGCCTCACCACACATGGAGTTGGGAAGAGATGTGAGTGGGTGGGAGCCAGGGTGAGCTGGATCCAGAGCTGCTCTGTACATTGTAGAATAAACGTGTGCACCCACCCCTCAGATCAAGATATAGAGCAGTTCCAACACCCCAGGAGTGTCCAGTGTCCAGGAAAGGCTTTTGAGAGTCAAAATCTTGTCAGAAGAAGACCCAAGTGAGATATGAGCAAAGCTTCTCAGGCCGTGAAGGACCCAAGAGAGTCTAGAAGGCTGGTGGGAAAGGAGGAGAGTTCCTTGGATAAAGAGCTACTCTTTTCTAGGCTTCTGGAGAGTGAACTGTCGAGTGAGAGGAGGGATTTTAGCCATGCCACTGTCAGAGGGTTCTCTAGAGATGCCTCAGGGGTCACTGATGAGGATCTCCAGGAGGTGGAGTGAGCAACCTCATGGTTCCACCTGTGTCTGTCTCTGCAGGACTTCATTTGAAGGAAAAGTTCCATGGTGGAAATGGCCTCTGCAGCACTAACACGCATGGATTCTCTGACCACTGTCTCTCTCTGCAGACCCTTCTTCACTCCTTCCCACTTTCACTGAGCCCCACACTGTGCTGAGAATAGGACTCTCACCTTCTCAACAGAGAACATTCTCTACTGCCAGCCCTCACACCCTCCAGTTCTGACTTCAGGGCTATCTGCCTTGGCAGCTGCTGAGAGAAACCCAAATTCCTGTCCTTTGGGTTGCCTACCACCTTGAGGTACTATTGGAGGGAGGGGCTGCTGGCATTTTCGCAGGCACAGGTAGAACAGAGAAGCGAGGGAAGCTTGGTTAGGGTCATTCTCTTTGTTACAGTTTGAATGTGTCCCCTCCAAAATTCTGGCGTTGCCAATGTGACAGTATTAAGTTGTGGGGCCTCTAAGGAGTGATTAGGCCAGGAGGGTTCCTGCCTTGTCCATGGGATTAGCTGCCTTTATAAAGGGGCTTGGGAGAGGGAGTTGGTTTCCCTCTTGCCCCACCCACCCGCCTTCTAACATGTGAGGACACAGCAAGAAGGCCCTCAGCAGACAGACGCTGATGCCTTGATCTGGGCCTTATCCTCCAGCACTGTGAGAAATAAATGTCTGTTGTTTAAGGCACCCAGTCCGTGGCATTTTGTTATGGCAGCCCAAACAGGCTAAGACATCAGGCTTGTCTAATTTTGAGGTCTATGCTATAAAAAACCGCATTCCCTGATTGATTTTTCCCATTTTAATATTAAAATTTAATTATAAAAGTAATATCAAAATAAATTATTATATAAAAAATAAAACATAAATGATAATGTTTGGCCAATCTTAAGTCTTGGTCTCCTCCTGTTCTCCCGGAGATTATCACTGTTAGAAAGTTGGTGTGTAACCTCCCAATGATTTTTCTATGTCCTTACATACAGATGCGTATTCCCTTCAGGAAAAGACATATTATTGTGCTACAGTGTTATTTGATTCTTGCATAAATGGCTTTCTATGTGTTGTTTGGCTTTTTTTTTTTTTTTCTTTTTGAGATGAAGTTTCACTCTGTCACCCAGGCTGGAATGCAGTGGCACGATCTTCGCTCACTGCCACGTTGGCCTCCTTGGTTTAAGTGATTCTCCTGCCTCGGCTTCCTGAGTAGCTGGGATTACAGGTGCATGCTGCCACACCGGGCTAATTTTTGTATTTTCAGTACAGACAGGGTTTTGCCATGTTGGCCAGGCTGGTCTCCAACTCCTTGCCTCAAGTGATCCGCCCACCTCGGCCTCCCAGAGTGCTGGGATTATAGGCATGAGCCACTGTGCCCAGCCTGCAACTGACTGTCTTCACTCAGCATTCTGTTTATCACTGCATGGTGTTCACTCCATGTGGGGCTAAGGCATCCCTATTAACGGACTTAGGCTGTTCCTGGCTTATTGCTATCACAGTGCAGTGGCAACTGTGATCGCAGTAAAAACATCTGTGTTGTCTTGTGTGCTTGTGCACGTGGTTCTCTAGGATAGACACCCGTACATGACATTGTTGGATCGTAGGAATACATGGTTTTTAACTTTAATTGTCCTTCCAAACAATCCCTTCAAAGAGGATTTACAGTTTACAGTACCACCAGGAATGTATGAAAGTACTACTTCCTCACACTCTTGACAATACTTGATGATACCACACTTTTTAAATGTTACTTACTTGATGGGTGGAAAATAGTGCCTACTTTAACTTTTCTGCTTTCTCTTCTCCTATGATGACTTACACAAAGGGGTCCCTAGTATAATTCCTGTGGAAGAAAAGCGGAGGGATAGATAGAGCAACCCCTGGAGTTTATTCAGGGAAACTGAGTAAAATGATAACAGATGGCATTTACTGAGCACAGCCCTGTGTAGATGTTAAGCACATGTCTGGGAGGCAGGTGTCCTTGGGTTCGAATCTTGGTCTTGCCACTTTCTAACTGTGTGACATTGCGTGAGTCATTAACGTTTATGAGTCCTGGGTCCCCCTCTATTAAGTGGGGATGCTAATAGTAGCCACCTTATAAGATTATTAGAAGAATTAAATGAGTTAGTATTTGATATGGTTTGGCTGTGTCCTCAACCAAATCTCATCTTGAATTGTAGCTCCCGTAATTCCCACATGTTGTGGGAGGTAATTGAACCATGGAGGCAGGTCTTTCTCATGCTGTTCTCGTGATGGTGAGTAAGTCTCACAAAATCTGATGGTTTTATAAAGGGGAGCTCCCCTGCACACACTCTCTTGCCTGCCACCGTGTAAGACATGACTTTGCTCCTCATTCACCTTCTGCCATGATTGTGAGGCCTCCCCACCATGTGGAACTGTGAGTCAGTTAAACCTCTTTCCTTTATAAATTACCCAGTCTCAGGTATGTTCTATTAGCAGTGTGAGAACAGACTAACACAGTATTTGTAAAGTTTGCAAGTGCCCACCCATAGTGCTATATTAGTATTTGTAGGTAATTACAAATATATGCCAGCATCTATGTTCTTTATGTATATTGACTCATTTGAGTCTCCCATCAGTTTTAATTCAGTAAATACTCTTGTTAATCCCCCTTTATAGAAAAAGAAACTGGGGCAAAAAAAAGGTTGAAAAACTTGTTCAAGGTCACCCAACCACATGGGCAGTTCTAGGATTTGAACTCATGTCATTCCGCACCATGTAATCACTGCACTATGCATTGTTAAAGCAGGGCTGGGGAGCCAGATTTCACATTTTGCAGTAACTGTGAAAAGTGGGATAAACCTCTTAGCTGCCTCAGAAAAACACTAGGAAGAGGCTATCCTAACCCCAGCCTCGTACGTGTCCCAGCCTTTGGACATACTTGCCTCCGTCCTTCCTAACCTTGGAGTCCAGAGTCCAAAAGCCTGTGTCTATACCCCAGCTCCACCACTTCCTTGCTTTGTAAACTCAGGCAAACCTCCTACCCAGGACGGCCTCCCTGTCTTCCCTGGTTAAAATGTAGGCAGGGTCTCTTGGAGGATTAAAAGCGACAATGCCTGCAAAAGTCTTGCATAGAACAGAGGCCCCCAAAACCCTTACTGTATTTCTTGCCTTGGACTTGGGGCTGTCTTCAGGTTTGACCTCTTCCCAATTCTCTCTTCTCAAAGCTCATTGGTCATGAGGAAGAACTAGGAACAGTGGTGTCCCAAGGGTGGGGCAGCGAGCGTAGTCTGCCCCAGGAACTGGCAATGAGGGGGTCCATTGCCTTAAGGAACTTAAAAAAAATGATAATACCAACTGAAAGTTAGTCTGCCTTTTATTATTACCATGTGCTAGCAATTCTAAACCATGCCAGTGATAAAATTCTCCTCCCTGAAAAAATCTTTTGTTGCTCTAATTTCTAAATGCCTGCACTCAGGGTGGGTCATTCTCCACCCCAACCTATCTTTGGTACACCCAAGGATAGGTTGGTATTCTATTATCTATCAAGGATAGGCAGGAATTCTATTTGGTACAGGTGCATCTACTCCAGTAAGGGGTCCTAGCCCTGGACCCAAGCAGGAGGCAAAGAGCAGAGGGAGAAATAGATCTACAGACCACAGATAAGAGGAATTCATTACTGCATAGCAAACCGTCCCAAACCACATGGTTTACAACAACCGCCATTTGGTTGCATATGATTCTGTGGGTTGGCAGGGCAGGGCAGGGCTCAGCTGGGATGGCTCATCTCTGCTCCATGTGGCTTGACTGGGCTTAGTGTGTGGCTACGATTTGGGCTTGAAGATCCCCAGTGGCTTCCTTCTCATGCCTGCTCCCTTCCCTTGGGACAGCTGGAACACTGGTACTCCTCTTTCCTCACAGTCTTTCATCCTCCAGGTCCTTTCTCACCACATGACTTCTCCAGCAGGATGACCCAGACCTCTTTATATGGAGGCTTAGAACTCCAAGAAAGAAAGCCGAAGTTGTGAGGGTTCTTCAGACCTAGGCACAACCTTCAGACCTTGCACAACCTCACTTTGGCTGCGAGTCATAGGTCAGTTCAGATTCAGTGTGGGAGGAAACCACATAAGAGTGTAAATTCAGAGAGGTGTGACCCCTCTGCCCCACCCAGCTACCTCCTGAGCTTGCCCCATCTGTGCCTTCCCCAATAGTTTCCCTCAGAGCTAATTGATAATTAACAGTAACGGCAGTAACTTGTGCTTCCTGTGTCCCAGGCTTTGTGCAGAGGACTTTGGGGAACGTCTCATTGTATGGAGGATGCTGCTTTCCACTGAGGCCACAGGTGCTGCTGGGTCCCTTGGTGCTCTAAGTTCACCCGTGAGGCTCATTACACAAAGCCCATTCCAGCAGGTCCTCGGCACCTCTCAGCATCACTGCTCTCTTCTCTCTGGGCTGCACCCAAGTGTGTATATCTATTATAAGAAGGGGGAGAACAGCCCAGCAGTATGTCACTGGAGTGATAATTACATCCCAAACTCCCATCATGCCGTCTGCTGCTGACCTCTCACCCTTCCTCTCTTTTAATCACCCCTCAGCATCACTCACTCTGACAGAGCAGCAGCACAAGCCCTGTGACCTGTCAGCCCCGAAACATGACTTATAGGGCCTCGCAGGTGGACAAAGGGAAGGGAGATAGGCCACATAAATCTCCCGAGAGAATAAAAGAGAGTAATGGAGTGCGTTCCCCAAGCCTGCGCTAGCAGATTCCCGTGGTCTTGTTATTTGGTGCAGAGTTACGGTGATGAGGAAGTGGCCCGGGCTGACATGTGGGTCCCAATCAACCTTGCCAAAGCCGGCAGCCTCTACAGGAGTTCCAATGTCATGTCCACCCCGGTGTCCCTGGGGAGGGTGGAATGGGGGAGGGGAGCAGGACCACGGATGCTGGCTCCTAAGCGGCTTTATTGTGTCACCAAAGGGAGGGAAGGAAGGAGGACGGAGGATCAGCCTCATGCAAAACAACAACTGGCCGAGCCCCTGCTTGGTGCGGTTCTCTGAAGAACTCAACCAGGAATTTCTTCCAAGTAGGAGACAGGGCAGAATCAGGCCTGGGTACGATGCCTCCTACATAGTGAGAGGCCAGCTGGACAGAGGACACTGGTGAGGATGATGTCACAGGTTGTGTGCAGCACTCATCGGGGACTTCTTTCTCTAAGCTTCACTGATTAGTATGAAGGGACCTGTCTCCACCAAGGTGCTGGAGAAAGAACAGAATGCTGTTGGCCTGGAAGCCTGGCCTGGGCAGTCATATCCCCCTTCTGTGAGTGATTATCCCAAAACACACTCATTTGCAAGACACCAGCTGGCTTCCAAGTGCTTCTTTACCTACTTCCTGAGTCTAGCTCAGGAGGTACAAACTAGAGCCCATAAGCCAAACATAGCCCCACAGATGTCTGTCTATATTTGATCTGCATTGTTTTTTGTTTGTTTGTTCTGAGACAGAGTCTCACCCTGTCACCCAGGCTGGAATGCAGTGGTGCGATCTCTGCTCACTGCAACCTCCACCTCCCGGGTTCATGCAATTCTCCTGCCTCAGCCTCCCAAGTAGCTGGGATTACAGGCACGCACCACCATACCTGGCTAATTTTTTATATTTTTAGTAAAGATGGAGTTTCACAATGTTGGCCACACTGGTCTTCTGACCTCATGATCTGCCTGCCTTGGCCTCCTAAAGTGCTGGGATTACAGGCTTGAACCACCATGCCCAGCCCACATTGGTTTTATCAAATTAGAATGTGCAGATCTTCAGACAGGGCATGCTTTCAGCAGTCTGTGTTCCACAGACACCTGCCATCTCACCCTTCCTCCCAGCTCCAGTCATTGACATCACCCACCTCTTCTCCACAAGGAATGTGACCCCAAGGAAGCCCCTGAAGCCCAGGCCTGGTTTCTGGGTGGTCCCACTCAGCCTTTCATTCTTCTTGCATCTCCTTCTCCACCTCACCCCCTCCTGCCAGCCTCTTACATCTGTTTGCGCTGAGCATTAAACTTTCTTAAACCATTTACAGCTTTTACTGCTTTTGAGCCTCACAATAACCTCCAGCAGACAGCAGTCCCCCAACCTGGGCAGTTGGAGAGTGTGAGTCTGAAGGGTTAACTGGCTTGCTTCAGCCCATGGAGGTGGCTAGTGAAAGAAAGGGACAGGACCCAGAGATTCTAATTCTAGATCTGTCTGTTTCCACCAGAACAGTCTATGAAATCGTGATCCCCAACACATGCAGCTACAAACTTACAGTTGAATCATCATGTCTCAAGGACCATAGGGTCCCATTCTGTACCATATGCACAAACGACCTTTATGATAACCTCAACACGGGGTGTTAGCCCCTGCTGGCGCCCTGTTCTTAGAAAACTCCTTCTTACCTCTCTGGAGCCCAGTCCATGAGATTCCATCTCCGCTACCACTGGCTCCTGGGAGTCACATAGACAAGTCCCATCCTGTGCAAGTCACTTCACTTCACTTCTGAGAATTTGAAGCCCGTTTGTTGGACCAGACAGGCTCAGCCGCTGCACCAGAGTCACAGGGGCCAAAAGTTCAACTCAAAAGGGAACTTAGTGCTCATGAAACTGGGAAAATCCAGAGTTAGGGACTGTGGCATGCAAGGGTGTAAACAACTTTTTCAGAAACCTGCTCCTCTTTCTTGGCCCCCGCCCTCGTCTGCATTGACCCTATTCTCAGGCAGGCACTCCTGATAATAGGGTAGCCCTGGCAGATCCAGCCTAAATCTCACCAGCCCAGCAAACTCAGCAGGAAGATAGCTCCCA
Organism: Cacajao melanocephalus; assembly: GCA_963573385.1. Taxonomy (NCBI): domain Eukaryota; kingdom Metazoa; phylum Chordata; class Mammalia; order Primates; family Pitheciidae; genus Cacajao; species Cacajao melanocephalus. Next base: position 67,232 of record CAUYLG010074135.1, read on the forward strand.
GTTCCCAGCAAATCCAGCGGAAGCCATGGGTAGGGCTCTCTTTGGCTTACCTTAAGTTATGTGTCTACCCCCGAACCAGTCCCTGTGGCCAAGAAGTCACAAGCCTCTGAGTAGTCAGGCCTGGGTCATGTGCCCATCCCCTGGGGATTGACTACACTTAGATGACATGGAAAGAGGGCTGGAATGGATCCCCTACATGCAGCCATTTCCAGAACAGAGGGGAATGGGGGTTGGGCCAAAATGGCCACTGCCCATCGTAGTTCCCACGGTTTTGAGGCCCAGCTCATCCTGGTGATTCTCTCTGACCATTCTCTGGAGTGTTTGTCTTTCTCTGTGAAGTATAGTTCAGATACTACAACCCAGCATCTCATGTGTGCTGTCAACAGCAAAGACGGGCGCCTGGGTCTACCCGCTCCACCCCCGTACAGCCCATTTCATCACAGCAACAAGTGTCCCACTTGGTATGATACGACCACACTGCGGTTTTGACTCCCTGAACCCGCAGGAACTAACACACCCACGTCTTCCTTCCCACATGCTGCAGTTAGCCACCATCTCCTTTTCTGTGTTTTTACAGTAGGGTTTTTTCAACAAGGATGAACGACTTTATACGTAACCCTATTCAATTTCAGCTTGATGGTTTCAGCTGCCTCATTCCGGCCCACTGTAATCATCTAACACAGGGCAGCCTTGGGAGTCCTAAAACTGTAGTCAAAATGCCAGATGCTTCCTATCCAAGTCTTTGATTTTATTTATTTTATTTTGTTTTATTTTTGAGACAGAGTCTCGCCCTGTCACCCAGTCTGGAGTGCAGTGGAGCAATCTTGGCTCACAGCAACCTCTGCCTCCTGGGTTCAAGTGATTCTCCTGCCTCAGCCTCCAGAGTAGTTGGTATTACAGGCGTGCACCACCATGCCCAGCTAATTTTTGTATTTTTAGTAGAGTCAGGGGTTTCACCATGCTGGCCAGGCTGGTCTCAAACTCCTGACCTCAGGTGATCCATCCACCTCAGCCTCCCAAAGTGCTGGGATTACAGGCATGAGCCACTACTCCCAGCTCCAAGTCTTTGATTTTAAAAACAGGTTGAACAAAGATAGGGTTAAGAGCAGAGTCCTGTGGCTTGCCTCTAGACATTTCATCTAGGCTTACATCAATCCAATGATCAGCCCTCTTTAGTGAGAATAATAATAGCACCTATCTCATAAGATGGATATGATGATTAAATGAGTTAATATTTGTAAAGCTCTTAGGCCTAGCACATAGCAAGTAATATGAAAGCATTTGGTAAACAAACTGGGACTTGACAGATCAAGGGATTGTGATGACTCAACTGTATCTTCACAAGACAAGACACGATGATTCAACTGTAAGTTTGTAGCTGCATGTGGTGGGGATCACGATTTCATAGATTGTTCTGGTGGAAACAGGCAAAGATCAACAGTAAACTGAAACTGTTATTATTTAACCCACATTTCTGTACGAGGCCCCAAGTCCATTATGATAGGTTTTATCAAACACTCTGGAATATAAGAATGTGAAGTCTCTGACATTCCCCTCATCAATCTTATGAAACAGGAAAGTGAGGCTTGGCTGGGATGAGCAATGCAGGCCCCTTGTGACCCGCATACCTTTCTATGAGCTCCAAAGCCATCTATTTGCTAAGCACACTGTTCTGAAACTGCCTGGGAGCATTAATCTTACTGATCAAGAATATGTGGCACTACCTACTGGGAATTTGGAAAGGCATAGTCTTAGTGGCTCTCTCTTTGGGGTCAAAGTCATGACTCAATCAAAATGAGTACATTCAGTTTTCTTAAGGCTGAAAGCGACATTCCCCAGTCAGGACCCTTCCCTAGATCACTCACCAAGCTGAGCCTTGGTCTCTAGCAGTAGATGAAGGCCCTGGTGTCAGTTTACAATGCTGTGACTTACTTGCAGGCGACAAGTGCAAGCAGTACTGACTCAGCCATCATGGCTTAACCAGAAGGATTTGTACAGCCCGCAAACCAAGAAGTCCAGAGGCAGCAGGTCTTAGGGTTGGCAGTTCAAGGACATATCAAGGACGTTTGTGTTTGTTTCTGTTTCGCCATCCTAAGCAGCTGGTTTGTGCCCCATAGTCATAGGCCGACTGCTGCAGCTCTAAGCCTCATGGCCTTCCTTGAGGCACAAAGACAAGGGAAAGATCAGAGCCGGTGAATTTTTCTCTCTAAACGTTTCTGTTGGGAAACAAGATACCTTTTCTAGAAACCTCCAGGAGACTTGCATCATTAGCTAATATATCATTAGCCAGGAGAAGTTCACATGACTTCCCCTAACTACTTGGGTGGCTAGAAATGAGAATATCTAGGCCTATTTGTAAGTGGTGGTGAGGGAGAAATGGGCTAGGAACGGCTGCTGGGTGGCCAACATGCAAGGCCCACCACAGCATCCTTGGCAAGATTGTCGACTTGGTCCGAGACCCACCAAAGGCCAGCCAAGCACCAGGGATGAGGAAGCAGATGTAAGCCCTGGAAGTAACCTAGAATTCGTCTCACCTAAGGCCGACATTTGGCCATGGTAAAACAGAGGCCCAAAGAGAAAAAGGCTGTCCAAGGCCACACTCCTAGTTAGAGTTGAACATTGTCTTTACCTAGAAATGAGGATAATAATATGTATTAGCCAGGTGGGGGTTCTGCAGAGAAACAGAAACAATAGGAGCTGTCGAGCTGTCTATATCTATATCTATGGAGAGGGAGCGATTTTGATTGATTCTAAGGAATTGACTCATGCCATTGTAGAGGCTGGCAAGTCTGAAATCTGTAGGGCAAATTGGCAAGTTGGAATTTCAGGTGAGAGTTGATGTTGCAGTCTTGAGTCCAAATTCTGCAAGGGTTGACACTCCCTGGTAGTCTAATGGTTAGAATTCAGCGCTCTCACCAAATTCTGCAGGGCGGCAGGCTGAAAACTCGGGCAGGATTTCCACGTGGCAGTTTTGAGAATTTCTTCGGGAAACCCCAGTCTTAAGGCCTTCAGCTGATTGGAGGAGGTCCATCCACATTATTGACAGCAATCTGCATTACTCAAAGCCCACTGATTTAAATGTTAGTCATATCTTAATAAATCACCTCACAGCAACATCCAGACGGGTGCTTGACCAAACAATTGAGCACCATAGCCTTGCCAAGCTCACACATGAAATTAACCATTACAGAACAGTACTTGTCTCAGGAGGTTGTGAGGGTGATCAAATGAGTTAATGCTTGTACCGCTCTCAGAACAAGGCCTGGTACAGAATCAGTACTATTAAAGTGTTTCTTAAATAAATAAATATGTCAACAAACTACAAAAAACTGGGACTAGAACCAGGTCTTCTACCACTATGGTTTCAAACTAGGTACCAAAGTGCCCCTGGGCACTGCAGCACACACACAGAGGCACCTAGGAGGTTTTTAATTTTCCAGGCAAATACAGCAATACTCACACCCATTTAACACCACAGGCACCACTAGCTCAAGGTAGTTCACAGCTTTAATATTAGATCTTGCTACATTTTTTTCAGTGATACCATATCTTCGAGAAGGTGGGTTTTTGGTGGCTGTTATGATAAAAATCCACATGGAGTGAGGGTGGCAGTGTCCAGTCTGAGAGGTTGTGTCTCCACAGACTCACACATCCCGTTGCTATGTAATTGCAGTAAAGAATGAAATTAAAATTTTTTTCTAAAATCAGGTTCAGCTGGGCACAGCCACTCAGGCCTGTAAACCTAGCGCTTTGGGAGGCCAAAGTGGGCAGATCGCTTGAGTCTAGGAGTACAAGACCGACCTGGGCAACATGGAAAAACCCTGTCTTTACTAAATATACAAAAATTAACTGGATGTGGTGGCACATGACTGTAGTCCCAGCTACTCAGAAGCCTGAGGTAGGAGGATCACTTGAGCCTGGGAGGTTGAGGTTGCAGTGAGCTGAGCTGAGATCACACCACTGCACTCCAGCCTGGGCGACAAAGTGAGACCCTGTCTCAAAAAAAAAATAAAATAAAATCAAGTCCAAACCTGGGTGGTAGGGTTCCTTTCCCTCTCTGGGGCACATGTGGATGCTGTTTTATCAAAGGGCTAATTAGTTGTTATGAATACTTAAGTTGTTTGGACCTCGTTACTTAAAAAAAAAAACAACAGAATGTTCAGGCCATTTCTTTTATTTTTCTTTTTGAGATAGAGTCTCGCTCTGTCACCCAGGCTGGAGTTGCAGTGACATGGTCAAAGCTCACTGCAGCCTTGACCTCCTGGGTTCCAGCGATCCTCTCACCTTGGCCTCCCAAAATGCTGGGATTACAGGTGTGAGCCACTGCACCCAGCCAGGAGTTTGTTTAGAGTTAGGGCACCGTGAAAAATGACCACGATGCTAAGAACTGGGAACATTTGAGATCCTCTGTGTTTCTTCTACTCCACGACATTTGTCCTTAATGCACATCAACCCTGTTCACACCCACACATCCTGAAAGACAACAGGAAGGAAAAGGATGAGGGGGCTTCATTTATCCCGTGGTTGAACACAGATCTATGGGATGCCTTTGTGCAGCAGCCCCTGTTCTCTGTGCTTGGGCAGAGTAGCGAATGAGAATGAGTGAATGAGAAGTGGCACCCTTCTTCATGGAGCTTTCTTCAGCAGGATGGGGAGATCCAACCAGCCTTGGGTCACTCCCATCCCATTACCAGCTGAAGGATCCAGCTGGTGATGGGATGAGAGTGACCCAAGGCTGGTTCAGGCAGGTGTGGCGCTACTTCAGATTAAGCTGAAACTGCAGGATCCCTAAGGCAGACAGAACATTCCAGGCAGAATAAAAGTCTGACCTGCCTTTGGTGACACCAGGAGGAGTGGGGCCAGTGGGCCCAGGGAAGCCAGCTCCAACCCCGGACTCCCTCGCCCTCTCTGGGGCAGCATGCGGATGCTGAGCAGAGTCCCCTCCTGCATCCTTTTGCGGCCCCAACCCCCACCTCCAGCAGGGTCAGGCTCAGCCGAAGCTCCATTCTGTCTGGGAAAGGGGGTGCCATGCAGTCCTGGGGTAAGAGAGGGAGAGAGACAGCCCCTCCCTCCCCAGCCTCACCAACTGGGCCTGTGCTTCTGCAAAGCTGCAGTGTGCAGCCCCCCTACTCTCCCCACATCTGCCGTTTAACGATGATGGAAGTTGCTGTCAGTGCGTGGCGACAGTAATAAACACTCTTCTTAATAACACAGGGTGTACCTCTTATTAAAATGAATGGACTCCCACGGCGCAGCCTGGGGCTGCACGGCTGGCAGCCAGCCGGGGACAGCAGCCCTCAACCGGAGCAGTTTATCTGCTGTAATTACTGGCAGGACAACACAGTGGGGGCTTCTGGGGACAGGCTGAGAACAGGTCCAGGCGCAGGGCATGCTCAGAGACATAGCCACACACCTGGAGTTGCTCACAGCGCTCCCCAGAAGGACTTCAGTATCCCCCAGAAGGGCCTCAGTATCCCCCAGACCTCAGGCCAAGAATATGCCTGCCCATATCCAAGAGGTATACACATATCTATACACACACACATACACACATCTGGAATTGATGTAGGAATGTTCTGATGGGACTCATGCATGCCTGATGTGGCAAAAAGCATCAAGAGGAACAAGGCCCCTCATGCTGCCATGCCCTCTAGGGTGGCCCAATGCCATAGGTTATGTACATAAATACAGGCAGGTGTATGTGAGGGCAAGGGCCTAGAACTCAGAGCATGAGCAGAGGTGCACGGGAAAGTGCCAGGAACAAGGTGATGCTGCACTTGACGGTACTGGAGATCTGGGAGACATGATCCCTAGAGACCTCATGTGCTTCTGACATCATAAAATGATGGGCAATAAGGTGCTCCCACTATATGGTCTCATGGCACCATGGCATTTAACAAAATTACGATTCATCATTTTATGATTCGTTACTTAGTCTATGGAAGGAAGGTACAAATGGGTGAGTGGGTGAATTTGTGAATTCACAAAAAGTCTTGTAGGGGAAACTGATAAAGTGGGAGGGCCTTTCTGAGAAGTCTGAGATTCACACACAAACACACATACTCATGCACAGAGACATACACATACACACACACACGTAGACATGCACACATACACAAGCACAGGTGCACACGCACAGACATGCACACAGACACGCAATGCACACAGATACCTGCACAGGCACACATGCGTGCATCCATTAACCCACATCTGACAAACCCCTTTATCTGGCTGACTCCATCACGGTGCTAGAAACAAACACATTGTCCTCAGCTCAGGCAGGTGACCTGAGACTCAGCGTCAGAGACCTGCTTCTTAAGGCATGTTTCCTCTCTGGAAGCGACAAAAGGTGTTTTGTGAGGACTCAAGACGAAGAGACATAGGGGACCCATGGCCTGCTTTCCTTTTGGCTTCAGTTCAGGCCTCTGGCTGCCCAGCCTGCCCATGATGATATTGAGGCCTCTTCAGGCAGAGGCCCTGCCCTGCCTTCCCCAAATCCAGTGAGTGTGTCCGCACATGGAGTTTCCTCATTTGCAGGGAGCCAGAAACTCTTCAGGACTCTCCACGAGGAGGGGCCTCCACAAGGCTATGGTTTCCAGCTCCCTCCATGGAACCCAGAGCTTTCAAGAATTCCTGTCTGAGGAGGCAGTGTGTGTGTCTGTGTATGCACATGCGTGTGTGTGTGTGTGTGCATATGCACGTGTGTGTGTGTCCACACGTGCGTATGCAACGGGGACAGGGCTGGGCTTCTTGCTTCTCAGTTGTGCAACTCTCCTTTTCCAACCCAACATTGGAACTGTGCAAAAGAATTTATCAAAGGGCGCTACTGCTTAAAAACGTGTAACAATTGAAAAACACGAGACTAGCTGGAGAAAACCCCAAGGCACATCTTGCTCATCTCAGTCCAAGCTGGGCAACATCAGAAGCCAGACAGAAGAGGTTTTTCACCCATGAAATACTAATAAAATCACTGATTTCAAGCTGTCCTTAAGCACTTCCTCGGTGCCAAACGTGGGCAATGTCCTTTAGAGAGGTCATGTCATCTAACGCTCACATCAGCCCTATTACAATTTCCACTTTATAAAGGAACTCAGGCAAGTTAGGCACTTTGCCTAAGGCCACATAGAGAGTCATTAATAGCACCAGAATTTATACCCAGGCCATCTGACCCTAGAGCCCAAGTTCCCCATCAGTACATAACACTGTCCTTGGAGGTAGCAAATGCATGGACTTGACCTCATGAGCCCAACCTATAACCTGCAACCTGCTGAGTTCATCAGCCTAGTATTCTTAGAAATTACTGCTTAAAATTGAAGCTGCTGAGTGGGAAGGATGCTCTCACACTGACCTCCTAGCACATGATGAGTGCAATGGCAGGAAAGCTAGTCCCATGCCTACCCGGTCATTGGGGCTGGACTTCGGCTTCCAGCTATGATCACTAGCTTGTATCTGCCAACCAAGCCTCCAGGAGCGACTAGCAAAGCTAGATCTAAAACCAGAAAATATGCAACATGGATAAACCTTGAGGATATTGGGCTAAGTGAAATAAGCCATCACAAAAAGATAAATACAATGCTATATTATTTGATTTAGATGATATATGTATAGTAGTCAAACTTACAGAGTTTCTGTTTTGCAAGATGAAAAGTTCTGGAGATCGGTTGCACAACCATGTGAATGTACTTAATATAACTGAGTTGTACATTTAAAAATGGTTAAGATGACAAATTTTGTATTCTGTATTTTGTCAAAGTTAAACAAAAAAACAAAACAAAAAGCAACACCCACTTGAAGGCAGCAGAGAGCTACTACAGCAGCAAGGACTGGAAGGGCCAAGGCCCCAGAGAGACGGGAAGCACAGAGGGGCAAGCTCTTCCACTAAGACACATGCTGATTCATAAGCAGGCTCTTTCCTGAAGAGGCTGAGTTCACTCGTTGGCCCTGCACAAGAGCAAATGGAATGAAGGAGTTTGGAACAGGTAGGCCTCCTGGGAACAGGAAGTGTCCCCAGAGAGGGTTACAGAGCTGCTGGGGTGGGCGATCTGAATGACATGGCCCTGGCATCTCTGCATCCCTGCTGCTACCACCACATACCCTGCAGCGTTACCCAGCATGCTGGGCTCTCCTCAGACACTCCACACCCATGGACAGGTCAGCCTGCAGCAGAAGATGGAACTGCATTCGACTTTTCCCCTTGTCCCCTGCCTCTTTTCCCCTCCTTTCCCCACAATTTCTCAGAAGGGGCTCACCCTTCTCATGAGCCACAGCTCTGGTTCCTCTGGCTTCATATTTCCGATACACTTAACTTGACCCCAAACCACATGAAGCTCTCAGCTCCAAGTCAGCGTAGGACCAGCTCAAACATGCCATTCCATTACAGCTCAGGTGGCTCTAGCACCAGCCTTTGTGGCTAGGTGATGAGGAGGCAGGCGACACATTGTGGAGACACCCTAATAATCAAAAAACAGTTGGTGTACACAGTGTGAGAAAGATTTTATGTCCATTATCCCATTTCATGCTCACAACACTAGGGTGGTAGTGTTGCCCCACTTTACAGATGAGGAAACTGAGGCCCTGAAAGAGTTCACGAGTTGTCCAAGGTCTCAAGGTGGTAACCATGAGCCAGGCTGCTTCCACTGCTACTGGAGGAGCTTGCTCCTGATCCCTTAGAGTTCCCTCCCATGAGAAAACAGGAGAGCAAGTGGCTTCTTTTGGGATGAGGGATAGGGGACTCTAGCGACCTCTGTTGTACCTTCAGGCAGCTGTGATGGATGGAGTGGAGAAGTGGCTGGGTAATACCACTGCCATCCCAGGTTCTCAGATGAGAGCCCAAACAACTGGGCCCACTGGACCCTGCGAGAGCAATGTCTGCTTCTAGAGACGTCCAATGGACAGTTTGGCCACTGGGTCATCTGTGCTGACCTCCACTTTGGGCCTCTCCAATATCTGTGTTCTGGTGGCTTTAAGGGAAACCTTGAATGACACAGTTTTGAAGGAGGATATGGGCTGTGGTCAGGAAAGAGACAGTCTCACCTATGTTGCACTGACAACCATGATAATCACCAAAGACACTGCCCGTTGAGTACCTCGTATGAACCAGGTGCCTGCTATGATCTTTTACATTCTTTGTTGCTAAGATTGAGATTCATGGACAGCAGCATCGATATCACCTGGGAGCTCATTAGAAATGCAGGATCTCAGGCTTCACCTAAGACCTGTTGAGTCCGAATCTGCATTTTAACAAGATCCCTGTTGACTCACATGCATGGTGCCGTTTGAGAAGCAAGGCTTTCCCACTTGTTTCTATCAGTCCTTAGTACAACATTCCCAGGAAGTGGTTTTCTTTCCTTCAGATTTTACAGCTGACAAAACAGACCCAGAGAAGTAGAAGTGGTTATTAAAGATCACACAGGTAGGAAACAGTCGTGTCAGGAGTACTGACAATCAAATCCAGGGCAGTATGGCTTCAAAACCAAAAGAAGTACTGACAGGCCGGGCACGGTGACTCACGCCTGTAATTCCAGCACTTTGGGAGGCCGAGGTGGGCAGATTACAAGGTCAGGAGTTCGAGACCAGCCTGACCAACATGGTGAAACCCTGTCTCTAGTAAAAATACAAAAATTAGCTGGGTGTAGTGGCACGCGCCTGTAATCCCAGCTTCTTGGGAGGCTGAGGCAGGAGAATCTCTTGAACCCAGGAGGCAGAGGTTGCAGTGAGCCAAGATCGCACCACTACACTCACTCCAGCCTGGGCGACAGGGCAAGACTCTGCCTCAAAAAAAAAAAAAAGAAAAAAAAAAAAGCAGCACTGGCAGTGTGTATGAGCCAAGTCTCGGTTTCTAAGCTTTTCCTTCAATTTTTTGCTGTCTCCTCCCTCAGGCTACTCCCTGGAAGACACTTGAAGCTTCCTGGGGGATTGAACAGAAATAAGTGTGGAAGGGCCCCAGCTGCAGGCCCCTTGTGGGAGGCGCTACAAGGGCAGCCTCTCAGGATCCCCCAGGAGAAGACTCTATTGCTGCTCCCTCCTGCAGCTCGCCAGCCTGGCCCTCCAACAGGATCCCAGACAGCCAAGGAGCAGCAGAGAACCTGCTGGGGAAAGCCAGCTCCCACTGAGCCAGAGGCATCTGCACACCTGCCCAGGGACTGGGGCCGGAATATGTCCTGCAGCCCCTCTCTTGGGAAGCGAGGAAGCTGTGCTGTTCTCTGCCAGCAGTATCTCTGCCCGTGGGGCTGCAGCACACGACGTGTCTCATTCCGAACCCCTCAATCTTTCCCATTAGCTGAGATTGCAGGTTCAGAGCACAAACATCGTCGCCTGTCACTGCCGATGCATGTCAGCCATCAGCCAGGAATGGTCTCGTCTCCTTCAATCCATCACGCAGGGTTTCTATTGCTCCTGCTCCAAGACCACTCTGTGAGCCCTTCCCCCAGCCCCAGGCCCAGCGGACGTGCTGGATCACGAGGTGGCAGAGATGGGGAGGCAGGAGCGAGGGGCAGAGTGCTGTGACCATCACCTGGGGCAGAGGCCTCTCAGGAGGTGAGTCCCTGAAGAGCCCAAGCTAGACCATAGAGCAGGCCTGCTGCAATATTCCAGAGGAAGCAGATGAGGAAGAGGGGGGAGCCCAGGCCCCCACCCTCCCAAGGTCTGGGGTCTATGCCTGCTGCCTTTGAAGATATACTAATGTTATGGGATCTCTGGGGTGTTGATTTTTCTGGCAAGAAACCTCTGTGGCTGTGGCGTCTTTGCCTGAGTTCTTGTCCTGTGTCCAGGAAGAATGAGGTGATACTCAGACAAGTGAAGGGTGAAGAAGAAGAAGAGTTTTATGTAGTGTTAGAACAGCTCAGAGGAGTGGGTACCTCCTCTCTGTAGGCAAGCAGAGAGGGTAGCTCCGCTCTGCTGGTTTGGCTGTCCCTGCAGCTCTCTGCAGCTGGCTAACCTGTCCTGTAATCTCTCTGCCCTCTTCATCCTCTGGCCATCCTCTGTCCTGCTCTGGTTGAGCCAGGGCTTTTATCGACCTCAGAGGGGAGGAAGTGTGTGCCATTTGGTCCATGGCCAACCATGGGTAGGCCAGAAGAGGCACCACAAGTCCCCACTCTGGTCCATGGGACTGCAGCCCAGGCCCCAGTCTTCAGGCCCTCCCTGGCCCAAAGGTGGGGCCTTCTTGGGGACCCATCCCCTCTACCTAGGAATCAATCTGCCTCTCACTGCCATTCATGGCCCCCCGGGATCGGCCCCAACCCCTACTCCAAGATTGGAGCAGGTGCCGGGAGTGGAGAGAGGGCAGGCATCAGGAAAAGACACCCCTGAGCTTGCAGGGATGAGGGGGTCCTTCCTGGGGCCCCCAAGGTATACCTGGGTCCTGCACCTGGGAGGGTGGCCACAGCTAGGCCCTGGAGTTCCCACCCTGCCAACTCAGAAGGGACAGGGCTCCCGCTTGTCCCTGGCTCCTGCCTACTTCCTGGAGCATGAGGCCCATGTCTTCAGCCACCACCACTGCACCCAGGAAGGCAAATCCTGCCTGTTCCTGGCTCCCCCAAGAGCACAGGGAGGCGCGGATCCACAGCTGCAGTTCGGGCAGCTGTAGCCTCACCCAGGAGCATGGGGCTTCTGCCTACTCCACAGAGCAGGAGGCCTGGGTCTGCGGCTGTGGTTTGGGCTGCTGCAGCAGCACAGGGATCACCCGTTCCATCTCAGAAAAGGGGTGGGGTTCTCACCAGCTCCATGGAGCGTGTAGCCTCAGCCGAGCAGCTGGGCGTGATGGCAGCAGCACTGCCATCATTAATAGTTATTATTTTTAGAATTGGAGATCCCAGGGCTTCACCCCTGGGCATGCTGACTCAGGGAAATCTGCATTGTTTGAGACTGAGTCTCGCTCTATTGCCCAGGCCAGAGTGCAGTGGCGCAATCTCAGCTCACTACAGTCTCTGCCTCCTGGGTTCAAGTGATTCTCCTGCCTCAGCCTCCGGAGAAGTTGGGATTACAAGCGCCCGCTACGATGCCTGGCTAATTTTTATATTTTTAGTAGAGATGGGGTTTCACCATGTTGGCCAGGCTGGTCTTGAACTCCTGACCTCAAATGATCAGCCCACCTCAGCCTCCCAAAGTGCTGGGATTACAGGCGTGAGCCACCATGCCCGGTCAGAATCTGCATTTTAACAAGGCTCCTCCAGGGGCTTCTGAGGCAGTTGGTCCCTGAACCCCAAAGTTGAAGAACTTTGATGATGGAGCACTGGGTCAGTTAGGTTAGGCTAAGTGGCACTATCATAATAAACAGCCTCCAAATCTTAGTGGGTTAAAACAGTTGCCATTCATTTCTTGTTCAAGCCCCAAGGCCAATGCAAGGAGGGTCTGTTCACTGTGGTTACTCAGAGATCCCAGCTGACAGCACTCCATCTCAACCACAAGTCTACGATGGCCAGCCATCAAGGAGCAGAGCTGGGGTGCTTCACATCAGCAAATAGACACCATCCTGGAAGCCACATGAGTACTGCTGCCCACAGCCCACTGGCTGGAACTAATCACAGGACCTGCCTAACTTCGAGGGGCTAGAGAAAGACTATCTTCCCATATGCCAGGAAAGAGAAAGGGATGGGATATGGGTGAACAGCTGGGATGCCTGCTGCATACTACTGAGTACCACCTCAGGTAGAAAGACCCCCACCCAGGTGGCACTGAAGGAAATGAGAGGCAGACACCCAGGTAGAACAGCAAAGTGGGTCTATCCAGGGGGCCAACAGCCTTCTGAGCTGAGAGCCTCAGGGGCTGACAGCATTCTAGACTGAAGACCCTGAGTAGATTCTGATCCACATATTTATTCTCTCTGAACAGGTGACTATTATTAGCAAACAGGTGTCCTGTGTTTTCTTATAACTCAAAAATATACTAAGTAGGCAGGTGTGGCCCACTTACCACTGATTATGAACAAACCAAAAAATATTCTCCATGAGGGAGTCACAGGGTCAGGGTCAGATATCTCAAAGAATTGTTTTATCTGGTGTATGATATTTATACATTGTCTCTTTCCACTTGCCTTGGTGGGGTAGGTGGGGGACTGGCTACATTTTCCCATCATTCTTCCCAGCAAACAATATATTCTATCATACACTCAGCATTCATCAATATTCATACATTTAATATTTCTCAACAGCACACACTAAGGCCACAGGCCACACTGTGCCTGGTGAAACCTGACCCACTGGCTGCGTAGGCAGAGACACAGTGGAGGCCCGGCCCACTCTCCACTTCACAGCACTTGGTAGTCTTCTGAGCTCATTCATATGCACTAGCTCGTTACTTGAGTCTCACTGCAGCAAAATTATTTACAAATGTCTATTACTTAGATTATATTCACTTAGTTAAAGGACAGGACTGACTTAGTATCCAGGTGTTTGGGCTCTGAACCCAGGGCTTTTCCAATCAGGTTCAGGCCAAGGCAGGGCCAGGACAGATTGTTGCCTTGAACTTTGTGTTTGCGAGCTTGGGCTGGGCTTCCCCCAGTGAGCTGGTTCCCTGTGTCCTTGGAAGTCTTGCACTTGGTCTGTGCAGATACAGCCCCATGCTCTAAACCCTGTGATGCTGGAGGCAGTTCAAGCGATATCTGCCTTTCTTTCTCCTCCACCTACCAGGAAAAGGGAGAGTCCATCAGTCCCCAACCGCCAGTGGTCTCTCCATCAGGACTTAGCCCACCTCCCTGAGGCTGCAGGCAGAACACATGCCAAGATTCAGTTTCAAGGGCAGCAGGGAACACAGGAGAAGCAAATGAGTGGTGTGTCTGGGCTTAAGTAGAGTTGCTGTGGGGTGTTAGGAAAGCGCACTGGAAGGAGGCTGGGGCTGGGGACAGTGACTTTTCCAACCTTTGGGAGGTTAAAGGGATGAAAAATTAATCTAAGTTGACTCTAAGCAGGGCTGAGGTAGGCAGGCTGCCCCAGGTTTGGAGTCGGGCTGCCGTAGGCATGAACTGGGGCACTCACCACCCCACCTGCACAGTGAGGAGTCTGTTATGAACACATGCAGTGGAATGTGGTCACTTCTGTAGTTTTCATCTTTTTTTTTTAATTTGAGACAGAGTCTCACTCTGTTGACCAGGCTAGAGTGCAATGGCGTGATCTCGGCTCACTGCAACCTCCACCTCCCAGGTTCAAGGGATTCTCCTGCCTCAGCCTCCTGAGTAGCCGGGATTACAGGCGCACCCCATCATGCCTGGCTAATTTTTGTATTTTTAGTAGAGACTGAGTTTCACCATGTTAGGCTGGTCTTGAACTCCTGACCTTATGTTCCGCCCACCTTGGCCTCCCAAAGTGCTGGGATTACAGGCGTGAGCCAAAGTGCCCGGCCTGTAGTTTTCATCTTAAAAGAGGTTTCTGCCCCCAACACATGCTTTTTATTTCCTCCTAGAAAAAAGGCAATGCAGAGTCTCTGGGGGTTCCAAATCCACAGAGAGTCATGGCTGTCTCCAGCCACTCATGCCCTTCAACCCCAAATGGAATTTCCCCTTTTCTGCCTTTACTGGGTACCCCCACTCCCACCTGATTGTCAAGAGTGGAGTCTGAAGAGGGTGAGGCTAGGTCCGCTGACCCCACACCAAGGTACTCACAGGCTGTCTGGCCTCAGGTCATGAAACTGCACAAAGAGTGGACAGGGTCGGTGGTATTTGTCCTCTCCAAAGCTCCAGTTGAAATCTGACATCACTGTTGGAGGTGTGGCTGATGGGAGGTGTTTGGTTGATGGGCTGCATCCCTCATATATGGATTGGTACCAGTTCTCCATGAGTTCTTGCCCTAATATTTCTTGCCAGAGCTCCCCCAAGGAGAGCTGATTGTTAAAAGGAGCCTGGCATCTCTTTCTCTCTTGCTTCCTCCATCTCTGTACACATTGGCTCCCTTTCCCCTTCCGCCACGAGTGGAAGCAGCCTGAGGCCCTCACCAGAAGTAGATCCCGGCACCATGCTGCCTGTACAGCCTGCAGAACTGTGAGCCAAATAAACCTCTTTTTTTCTTTCTCTTATCACTTCTTTAGTCAAGGGAAACCTCTTTTTGCTATAAATTACCCAACCTCAGGTATTCCTTTATAGCAACATGAATGGACTATAACAATGGGGTAGAGATTTCTAGTCCAGAGACCTGGGGTAGCATCCCTGGTGTAGCTATTGCCTACTTATGAAGTCATTGTAAATCTCTTATTTTCATTGATGTCCTTATCCATAAAGCAGAACAACAATAACTCTATTTTCTAAGACTTTTCAGTTCATTCCTCCAATAGATACGTATTGAGCACCTTACTATGTGCCAGGCACGATTCTAGGGGCTGGGAGCATAAGACGGAGCAGGACAGACAGGGCTTTAGTTCTTCTGCTCATAGGGCTTTAGTAATGAGTAGACAATAGCCAGGTAAACCAAAGGGTAATTACAGTCGTGGTAGATGCCGTGAGGAGACAACCATGATGACAAAATAAAGGGTCAGGAGTTCGAGCTGGGAGGCAGCTCATTTAAACTAGGAGGTCAGAGAGTCTCTCTCTGAGGTGGCAGATCTGTGCTCCGGGGGCAGCGCATTCAGGCTGAGTGAAGTGCAAAGTCTCTGTGGCAGAAAGGGCTTGGCAGGCACGGTGGGCGGTCAGTGGGAATGGGAGAAAGAGAATGCCGAGTGAGACCACCCCAGGAGGGAGGTGAGCCCGATCCAACACAGGTCACATAGAGTCAGTTTAGGAACTAGAGGGTGGAAATGGGGGCTTCTGCCCTCAAACCTGTCCCCCTGTCCCTGCAGCTGGCTCAGGAGGAAGTTGGAAGTGTTAATAGAGCTCTTGGGATGGCCAGGCTGCCCTGGGACCACAGGAACTCTGCCACCTGCACCCAGGCAAGCTCAGATGCTTGGTCTGGTGTGGCTCATAGAAAGGGAACAGCTCAGCCTCCTTGGAAAAGGTGGTGGCTCTCACTTGAACCCCACAGGAGGAGATACCTGCGGCCCCGCCCACTTGAGCAGCCTCATTTCTACCCTCCCAATTGATTACACACACAGACAAAGGGTGACCTCTAGAGAGGGATGCCCTGCAGAGAGCTGCCCATGGGCCTCTGCTTCAGAAACCCAAAGTGAGCGAAACCAAAGCAAGGCAGGGCAAAGTGGCATGGGAACTGGGAGAACCGCACAGTGAGGGACAGCATGGTGACCCAGGCACCCAGAGGTGTGGGAAACAGCCTGGAGTCCAGGCGCTGCCTCCAACAAGCTGGGAGATCAGGAGAGCAGAAACTCTC
Source organism: Cacajao melanocephalus (assembly GCA_963573385.1). Lineage (NCBI taxonomy): Eukaryota > Metazoa > Chordata > Mammalia > Primates > Pitheciidae > Cacajao > Cacajao melanocephalus. The sequence goes on from CAUYLG010074135.1 coordinate 83,476, forward strand.
TGAGCCTCAGTTTCCCTTTCTAGGCTTTTCAAGATCTCCTTGGAATCTCACATCAAGACTCTAAGATACAGATTTTGATATCTGTACCCCAATTCTCCTCTGGGAAACCAGCCCTCCTCCACTCTGAGGCTCTGCATAGAGGGCACCAACCCCAGTTCTGAGCAGATCATCTAGGCTCGTCCACACTAACCCCAGCATCCATCACCCTGGACCAAGGGATTGGTTCTTCAATAGGCACAAGGCCCGGTAGGAGCCAATAGAACACGAGTCTATTTGTGGAAAAACTGAAAATGAGGTTCTTCCCAATGGATTTGAGGATCTAGAGCTGGAGATGCTGCAGACTCCCGGAGATGGAAGGAGCAGGGCTGCAGCGTATTAGCAAGCATTGAAATGACCGTGACAGTTTATCCCAGGAGGATCTCACCGTCCTGCCTCTGTGCATCTTGTTGCATGGGTTTGTGGGCTGGTCTGCTCTCACACCCAGTCTACTTTCTACAGAGCACCTGCTCTGGATCTCTGTGGCTCCCAGCCTGGTATCCCCTTCCCAGGTCACTTTCTTCATTACCATTCTCTGAAGCCATTTTTTCTCCCACGGTGGGCAGGAACACCAGATCCCTTCCATGCTCATGAGCAGAGCTTCCAGATCAAAAGCCAGGCCTGCATCCAGCCAGTCTGGGTGCCCTAACACACAGTGGGTGGGAGCAGGTGTTTGCAATCCACGCTTTCTGGGAAGGTCTGGGGAATACTTTGTCTACAAAGGGAGCGGGGCCCTGATAAAACACAAAAGGCTGAGCATGGTCCTGGCCCTCAGGTGAGGAGGATGGTTCTGCACTTTGAAGGGCCAGCCAGGACAGGCCCAGATGCCAGCCTCCCAGATTACCATTGCCCCATCTCTTGGAGGCAAGAGAGGCAGGCCAGAGAAGAGATGTGAGGTGAGGTGCAGTGGGACCTGGAGGGGGTCTTTTATGGGTAGTTCCCCCTCCCTGATCCTAGGGTGCTGTAGACTGAGGAGGGCATTCTGAGCTGGGGGTGACCAGGCTCTTTCCTCTGCAACTCCTGCCATTCTGCTGGGATGTCCACAGTCCTGAATGTCCTCCACAAGCTTGGCCTTGATCTCTCCCTTGCCCTAACTCTGGTTCTGATTTGTAGGGTCTTCTAGAGTGGAGACTAAATCTTACGGTACTTCTAGGTGTCCTTGGGGCCTTTCCCAGTATGCTGGAATCAGTTGCCCAACCCCCATGGAGTGACAGGGAGAATTCTCTTGGGCTGGGTCAAGTCAGGGGAGAGGGTGTTTGCTGTGATTGCATTTTGGGAAGGGAAGGGGGCAATTTATGAGACCTCCAACATTTCTGGGGCTTGAAAACACACACACACAAACATGCCTTCTTAGTGATTTCTCGGTTGGAAACATCTTCCTCCCCGGCTGACAATGACCAGTATGTCAGGGAATGAGGCATATGTCAGGTCATTCCCAGGCCAGAAGCTTATATCATTCATTCATGCAACGAATTTGTATCTAGCACCTACCATATGCATAGGGAGACAAGGAGATAGAGTGAACAGAGCAGACAAAAATCCCTTTTCTTATGAGGATTATATTCTACTGGGGGAGTCAACTAATAAATAAAAAGGAAAATCCAGTAACAATAGGTGTTATACACAAGTTTTTTAATGGAATGAGGTGATAGCGAGTGACTAGGTGACTGTTGTAGCCTGGGTGGTCAGGGAATCTGAAGGAAAAAAAAGTGGGCCTTAGGAAAGTCAAGGGAATAAAATTCCAGATAAAGGAATGGGCTAGTGCAAAGGCCCTAGGGTGGGAAGATGCTTGGCTTGTTGGAGAAATAGGCCAAGTCACAATGTCTTGCATTTATCGAGTGCTTATCATGTGCCAGGCAATGTTCTAACCCCTTTCTGTCTCATTTAAGTTTCCTAACAACCCTACAGAGTAGAGGCTTTATCATCCCCACCTCATAGATGGCAAGAATGAGGCAGAGCAAGGTTGTCCAAGGCCACATAACTGATAAATGGCAGAGCTGAGATTCAGAGGCTCTGCTCTAGACCACAGTGTAGGGCAGCCCGAAACAAGCGCAGCCCTGCAGAAGTAGATTTGGGAGCCTTCAGCATAGATGGGATTGGAAGTGCCAGGACTGGACCCGGTGGTTCGGGTTGATGCACAGAGAGAGGGGAGAGGAGAGAGCTGCAGTCTGAACCCTGGGCATCCCAGCATTCAGACAGGGAGCAGAGCCTGCGAAGGAGCAGCCAAGGAGGGGGAGGGAAACCACAGCGGGGGTTGTCATGGAAACCAAGGAGAAGGCCATCTCCGGAAGAAGAGAAGGTCAGTGGTCACCTGTGTCAAATGCTGCAGAGAATTAGCTGGGTGTGGTAGTATGTGCCTGTGGTCCCAACTATCTGGGAGGCTGAGGTGGGAGGATCACTTGAGCCCAGGAGTTCAAGGCTGCAGTGAACCGGGATTGCACCACTGCACTCCAGCCTGTGTGACACAATGAGACCCGGCCTCAAACAACAATAACAACACATGATGCAGAGAGGCAAAATAAGGTGGAAACAGAAGTGACCATTGGACTTGGCATCAAGGGGGTCACTAGTGATCTAGAGGAGAGCAGTTTCCATGGAATGTCAGGGTCAGAAACACTACTGGAATGGGCTGACAGAAGAATGTGAGAGAAGCACAGGGAGACGGCAATTGCAGCTGGCTCTGAGAAGGAGTGAAAGGAACACTTCCCGACTAGGAGTCCAGAGACTTCCCCATGCACTGGCTCTGCAGTCTGAGTCTCAGCTTCCTCATCTGTAAAACGGATCTGACGATCACACCTGCTTCACAGGACTACTATGAGGAATCAAGTGAATGCTAAGAAAATGCTCTGATAGTCGCAAATCCCTGCAAAGACCACAAGATATTTCAGGGCTCTCGAATGACTTCCTTCATATAGGAGTCACAATTCGCTCTGGTCCCTCTTCTCTGCTTTAACCATCTGTCTCTCCAATCTGAAATCTGTTCCATCTGAGCCCTAGCTGACCAGAGCCTTCCCTCTCCCTCTGTCCTGCCACAGCCTCCTCCTCCCAACCCTGGCTTGGCTCTGGGGGGCTCAGTGGAATATGCAAATGTCTCCCCAACCAGCTGGTGCCTGCCTCCCAGAAACACATGTTCCTAAGCCTCTCTGCCTCACCAGGGAGCGGGGACCAGAGCCTCTGCCCATGCCACAGCCCGGAGAGGACATATTACCGAGCAAGGAACAGCACAGCAAGCAGATGGGGAAGGACTGCTAGCCAGGGGGGAGGAGGGCAGGAGAGGAGCAGGTGAGCGCGTGCGGGCAGGGCGGGCATGCAGGAAGTGCTGGAGCGTCAGGCAGCGCCTGCGCACCACAGGGCACACTGTCCAGCAGGATGCGGTCATCTCTACTAGCCCATCTTTGGGGCTTCTTGGCACAATTTTGAGACTCCCTCCCTCCAAAGTCTATTAGGTTTGCAAAATTAGCCTGGCCTATATATATAAAAAAATGTATATTATAAAATACTTAAGATCTATAACAAGGTGTCTAGAACAGCACGAAGGACTCTCACACATTCACTGTTCAGCATACATTTCTCCCCCCACATTCAGGTAAAGGACCTTGTATGCCCCTCTCCAGGTCAGTCCCCTCCCCTCCACCCAGGGGAACCACTACCCCGAATTCAGTGTTCATCGTCCCTGTATATTTCTTTTCTTTTCTTTGTTTTTCCTTTTTTGAGATGGAGTCTTGCTCTGTCTCCCAGGCTAGAGTGCAGTGGCGTGATCTCGGCTCGCTGCAATCTCTGCCTCCTGGGTTCAAGCGATTCTCCTGCCTTAGCCTTCAGAGTAGCTGGGATTACAGGCACCTGCCACCATGCCTGGCTAATTTTTGTATTTTAGTAGAGATGGGGTTTCACCACGTTGGCCAAGCTGGTCTCGAACTCCTAACCTCAAGTGATCCACCTGCCTCAGCCTCCCAAAGTGCTGGGATTATAGGCATGAGCCACTGCACCCAGCCCATTCCCGAATGTTTCTTTAGACCTTTACCATAAAGGAATGTATCCTAAACAGTACACACAACTGGCATGTTTCACGTTTCTATATAAATTGCCACTGCATGGCTTACCTTCTTTTGCAACCTGCCTTGTTAGCTCCCTGTTGTATTTATGGGATTCAAGCGTGTTGACAGTTCACTTATTTTCACTGCCATCTTGCCCTTATTTTTCACAGAACCTCTTTCCCCAGACGGAGAGAACTTAGCCTGTGGCCTTGACCTTCTGATCCCCCTCCGACCCTCAGCCCAGACACAGATTCCAGGGGAAATTTGGCACAAAATCTCAGGCTAACACTCATGGCCTTATACATTTTTTTTGGCAGCTGATGGTCACATGAAGGCCCTTGGGATCTCTGTGTGGGGAGGTCCAGTAGAAATCTCTGCTTCTGGCCGGGCACGGTGGCTCACGCCTATAATCCTAGCACTTTAGGAGGCCGAGGCGGGCAGATCATGAGGTCAAGAGATGGAGACCATCCTGGCCAACATAGTGAAAACCTGTCTCTCCTAAAAATACAAAAATTAGCTGGGCATGGTGGCGTGCACCTGTAGTTCCAGCTATTCGGGAGGCTGAGGCAGGAAAATTGCTTGAACCCGGGAGGTGGAGGTTTCAGTGAGCCGAGATCATGCCACTGCACTGCAGCATGGCGCCTGGCAACGGAGCGAGACTCTGTCTTAAAAAAAGAAGAAGAAAAAGAAAAAAGAAATCTCTGCTTCTACTCAGTAGGCCTGGAATCATAAGCTGGCTAGAATAGGACTTTTAATAATAGTCATCATCAAGTTGGGCGCAGTGGCTCACGCCTGTAATCCCAGCACTTTGGGAGGCCAAGGCGGGCAGATCATGAGGTCAAGAGATAGAGACCATCCTGGCCAAAATGGTAAAACCCTGGCTCAACTAAAAATAAAAAAATTAGCCAGGCGTCGTGGTGCACGCTTGTGTTCCCACTACTTGGGAAGCTGAGGCAAAGAATCACTTGAACCGGGAGGCAGAGGTTGCAGTGAGCCAAGATTGCACCACTGCACTCCAGCCTGGTGTCAGAGTGAGACTCCTTCTCAAAAAATAAAAGAATAAAAATAATAATAATCACCATCACCGTCATGATCATCGTCACTCATACAGCACACGCTATGCGCCAGGTGCCACTCTAAGCACTTTATGTGCATTGACCCATTTCATGCTCACACAATCCCATGGGGTAGATGCTATTATTTTCTTCGTTTTCCAAGTGAGGAAACAGAGGTACAGAATGTTGAAGTGACTCACTCAAGTCAGCAGTTACACAGAGCCAGGAGGTGAACCTGCTTTCACCAAAACAGTGTAACCCCAGGCCACACCCTCAAGTTTCCCCATATGTCCCACTTCAATCACCCAGGTAGGGGTCACCTCTGAGCCCTGGCACCTGCAGGCTGCAGGCTTCCAAGCCTGAGGACATGGCTAGCCTGATGCCACAGGAGCCTCATAAGAGCCTCAGGAATGGACCACAACAGAGCAAAGCTGAGAGGTATGAAGTCTTTCATCCCAGCCCCGGGGCAGGTGAGCCTGGCTTCCTGAGAGCGGTGCAGGGCGGGGCGGAGGCTGATGGGGGTTGGGTGGGAACCCGAGGGCAGCCTTAGAATGGGGCTATTTAGATGCAATGGGTTTGACTGCTTTTTGGGGAAATAGGTGGATAGATGGGAGGGAATTGAAATTTTCAGACCGGATGGTGCCTGAGATCTCTTTCATCTTTCAATTCATGTGACCCTACAGCAGAGATTGGGAAACGCTTTCTGTGAAAGACCAGAAAATGCGTATTTAGATATTGGGGATTCTACAGTCTCTGTCATGACTGCTCCACTCTGCCGCTGTAACATGAAAGCCCATAGGCAAAAGGTAAACCAGTGGGTGAGGCTCTGGTGCCAACAAAGCTCTGTTAAGAACACAGAAACGTGAATGTCATGTAATCTCACTTGTCATGAAATATTATTTTGCTTTTGATTTTTTTTCCCCAATCATTTAAAAATGTGAGCCTTTCTTAGCTCACAGGCCACATGAACATGGGCAGTGGGCCAGATTTGGCCCGTGGGCTGTAGTTTGCCAGCCCCTGTTCTAGAAGGAAAGGCCTGGATGGAGAGTCTGGAAGCCCTGGGTTACAGCTCTGCGGTTTTTAAACCGTGCATTTGTGAGCAAGAACTGAACCTCTCTGAACCCCGTTTTCTCCTCTGTACAGTGGAGATACCACCCTCTACTTCCCCTTTCTCCCGCCCCAGCATGGAGGAGCTAAAATGAAAAGACTCAAGAGTGTATCCATCAGCTCTTGGCAGCCAGCAGAGGCAGTTCTCAGGAATGTCAGCAGGCCCTTGATTCCCCCCTCCCCCACAAAGCCCTTGTAAGCTGAAAAGTCCAGGACTCTGTTTATCCTGGTTCCATCCTTTCTGCGGTGCTCCCTTCTCTGTCCCCAGCCCGGGGTTACCTCTGCTCCCCAGAGTCCATCCACTGATGGTCTAAGCCATCCACCTACAAGAGCCAAGGAGCAGTGTGGCCACCAGCCATGGGGGATCCTGCGCCCACAGGCCTTGCCCTGAAAGAGGTGTGCGCCCCACACCAAGGCCTTAGACAGGGAGGAAGTCACGCTGCGCACCCCAGGCATCCAGACTTTGAAAAGTTCTTCATTTATGCCCCCTTTCTATAGTTCTTTGCTCAGAAATATTACTGACTGGATGGTTCCCAGATTCCAGGTCACTGCTTGTCAGGATTCTGGCTTCTGCAAGGACTGAGAGCCCCCCTGTGTCACCAAGGCAGGACACTTTTTCTAATCAATGGCGAAAGGGGAAGAGGCTTAAGAATGGAAGGAAGGGATGGAAGTTGGGCATTACAGGGCTGTGAGCACCCCCATGACCAGGGCCTGGTGGTGGGCAGCCCTGGGCCTTGGAGAAAGAGCCACGGGTAAAGACTAGCATGCGAGTTCCCTTCGCATGGTCATCTGGGCTCTGGCCCCACCAGGAAGGGCAGCAGCTAGGGCTCCACTCTTTGGTGCATTTCAAGCACACGTTATGCGTGTTCAAGCAAGAGAGGGAAGGGGCCTGCAGGGCAAGCGGCATCCCAGGCCAGCGTCTCCCTGCATCTTATCCTCTGTACTAGTTTGCTAAGGCTGCCCTCACAAAGCGCCACAGACGGGTCCCTTAAACAACAGAAGTGTATTTTCTCACAGTTCTGGAGGCTAGAGGTCCAAGATCAAGGTGTTGACAGGGCTGGTTTCTCCTGAGGCCTCTCTTGGCTTGCAGATGACCGCCTTCTCGCCGTGTCCTCACACGGTCTTCCCTCTGCATACACGCATCCCGCGTGTCTCTTTGGTATGTGAATTCCCTCTTCTTATAAGGACATCAGTCCGATTGGATGAGTGCCCATCTCCATGACCTCATTTTAACTTAATTACCTCTTTAAAGGCTCCGTCTCCAAATATAGTCACAATCTGGGGTATGGGGGATTAGAGGGTCAACAATATGAACTATGGGGGGCCTATAACACCATCTCTCCACCTCCAAGACAGCCCCCCACTCCATGATGAGGTGTCAGCAAGGGGGAGCCACTGAGATCTCAGTTCTGTGGGGTCTTGCAGACAGAAAGGGGCAGCATCATAAGGGAAGGGGTGGGAATGTTTCTGGGGGCTGAGAGAGTGTGGTTCTAGGTGTGCTGAGTGTAGGGGGGTGGCGGGAGAGTGAGGGTGTGTCTGTCTAAAAGTGGCACACTCCTTAAGGACCCAAATATGAGTACTCGTGACTCTGGGGAATAGCGGGCGGCAGGGCTCCCACGGAGCACCTGTGAAAGCACGCACACCCACAGCCTGGGAGCTGCAGCGATACCCTGCTGGGCAGGCCCCTCCGCCCTAGCTCTGTGGCTGGCATTACTAAGTAGTGGCAGTATTTCAAGCTCTTGATCCAAAGAGTCTCTCTGCAGCAGGTCTGCAATCATGGCATCTATCTCCTGGGCTCCCGCCACCTCACTCCTGTCACCCTCAGCTCCCATGGGGTATGTGAATGGAGGGGAGCGGCAGGTATGCAGAGCAGTGGGGGGTGAGGGCCCCGCATGAAGGTTTCTCATGTCACCTTCCTCTCAGCAAGCAACTTGGCCCACCCGAACCCACACCCCCTCTCCTGCCCCTGCCATGTGGAAAGAACTTTCTCCACCTTGTGTGCTTCCCCCCTCTACCCGCCCCTGCCCACCCCTGGGATGTTCCTTCTTCCCTCCCCGGCAGACCCAGGGAGGGTGCGGCAGGCTGGGAGCTGGCTCACATGCCGCCTCTCCCTTTATGCGTACCTCCTGGTATGATTATTAAACGCAAATTACAAAAGACGTGACCCAACCGATCTTTATTTCTTCTTTCAACAAGTGTTGCCTGCAGGGCCCTGATTCCAAATTCCGTTTCAATTATCTCGGCCATTTTAGACACAAAGCGGCTGGTGTTTGTAATTACCAGCGAGGAAGAAGCCAGAGAGAGGAAGTCCAGCGGCCCCAGCTCAGGCTGCTTTCCTCTCTGGTCTAAACTTTCATTGGCAGCAATTAAAGGCCCCCAAAGCAAAAGATAAGACGCTCAAACATGCCCATTACCATGTTACCAGATGCCCATGGGGACGAGGTTACAGACTCGCAAATCCTGGGCTCTACATTCCCCAAAACACAAGTCCCCGGGGCTCCCCTGGTGATAGAATGAGCTAGACAAGCCCCTTGCCCCTCTGCTTCTCCAAGGTGGGGGTACTCTAGCTGTTCCCAGAGAGGCAAAAAAGCAAGAGCATGGACCTTCCCATTTCCGATCACTCGCTCTGGGGAGAAGGAGCTGCAAGTGTCTTCCCCATTGTCCACGGGCTGTGGGGGCACAGCCAGGGCAGCTTCATGAAGCAGAGAAGGAAACCAACATCGCGCGCATCTGGAGCATGGAGCTGACATCTTGCTTCCCATCGTGTCCAGCCTGCTGCCACCTGCACAGGGTACGGGATGAAAAGCCCAGATTTGGCTGGGCGAGGTCGCTCACTCCTGTAACCCCAGTACTTTGGGAGGCTGAGGTGGTAGATCGCTTGAGTTCAGGAGTTCAAGACCAGCCTGACCAATATGGTGAAACCCCATCTCTACTAAAAATACAAAAATTAGCCAGCACAGTGGCACACGCCTGTAGTCCCAGGTACTCAGGAGGCTGGGGCAGAAGAATTGCTTGAACCCGGGAGGCGGAGGTTGCAATGAGCTGAGATCATACCACTGCACTCCAGCCTGGATGACAGACTCACACTCCATCTCAATAAAAAAAGAGAAAAGCCCAGAGGTTAGACTCTGGGAGCTCTGCTCTAGACTCAGCCTGCCACTTACTAGTCAGATGACCTTGGCAAGTTATGTGACCTTGTTAAACCTTCCTCAGGGTTGTCATCTGTGACACAGGAATAGTCATGGTGCCTATACCTCGCAGGCTGCCATGAAGATTAAATCACATTTACTGTGGAACCTCAGCACGGCGCCTGGCACATGGTGGTGTGCAGGAAATGCCAGCTGCTAGAGTTATGGTCTGATCAATGAAGATGTCCCAGCTGCTCCAGCCAAAGCCACAGGTGCCCCTTGCCTCCCTCCTAGATGCCAGGACCCTGGGAGAGGCCTTGGGGGCTGGCCAAATGTTAGGTCTAAGGCCCGCTGCTGGCCCCCTCACCCCCATGGAGGGGCTGCTGAGCACGCTCCCGGCCAAGCCGGGCCAATGGGAGGGGCGATTTACAGCCGCGCTTAGCGAGGGCCGGGCGAGCCATTTGTCACGCCGAGCCCGGGCACCTTGTTCTACCTGTGTTGAGTGTGTTTTATTGGTGTTGAGCAGAGTGAGGCCGGAGCGGAGTCGGGGATAGGAAACCCACTCAAGTGAAAAATGAGGAAAGCCAAATGGGATAGAGAAGAGTGAAAAGGGGAGCGTCGGCAGGGAAGGAGGTGAAGGGGTGGATTGTAAAACACAGGACAAATGTTTGCAGCAGCCCTGGGGTTACTGGGGAGACGGGCTGGCGGCCGCTGCTCCTGCCGGGCTCTGTCCCTGCGCCCTGCCAAGGGCTCCCGGAGGCGCGTGTAGCCGCGTTGGCAGGTAGATCGGAAAGTGTCCAGGAAGACCGGGGGATCCCCTGTTCCTCCAGGTAGTGGGGTCAAAAGAAAAAGCATTAAAAAGAAAAGCAAACTCACGCCTGGCCCTTCTGCTACCCTCATCTTCTTCCCCTTTTGCTCTCCCCAGCTTACTCTGGAGCAAGGAGGGCAGAGTGGATCTGCTGAGATGTCACACCTTCCCTCATCATCCCTCAGTGCAGAAGTTTCAGGTCTACACTCAGAGAACAAGGCTGTAGCGAGGCAGATTTAGAGATCTCCCTATTACAAACAAGAAAAGAGAGAGAAGGGGGAGAAGCCGAGGAAGAGAGAGAGAGAAAGGGCAAGAGAGAGGCAGATAGAGAGATAGACACTCGGCTTTGTGCCGGCAACAAGCCACTAAAGGTGCATTTTTAATTAAATTTATACAAAATGTGTCAGTTTTATCTCTAGGTTTCAAACCTGACTCTTTTCTATCAAAGAGAGGTATTGATCTCCATTGCCCTGGAGCTACCTGACTGAATTAAACAGAATAAATAGGAGAAGGAGGCCTGAAAGGACTCAGAAACAACTGCAGAGAGGCAAAATCTAATGGCTGTGCAGTCATTTGCTGCAATTAAAAAACAAAACCATTTAGAGGGCCCGTTAACACCTTGGAGTCAGAAAACTCTCGCTTCAAAAAAAAAAAAAAAAGGCTCCAAACAGCTCCCAGGCAAAACATTTTAATTGCTATAAATCTTTCCATCTTTGGCTGGCACTTGGGTATCTGTGCATTTTCCTGCAGCACCCAGGTGCACACATACACAGCTCCCATCCCACGGCGCCCCCATCCAGGTCAGCCCAGAGCTCTCTGGTCCTTTGTACCAACACCCAGCCGAGGCAGCATCTCCCAGCTCCACACACATGCTCGGGCCTAATGGGCTGGTTTTCTCACTCACTAGGCAAGTTACTGTGCTGCTCTCTGCCTCAGTTTTCTCATCTGCAAAAGGGGGACAATAATACACACTTCGTAGGGTTTTTGTAAGGATGAAGTGCTCTATTAAAGGGCTTTGTACAGTCTCTGGAACAGAGCAAATGTGCAGTAAATGGTAGTTTAAAGAACTAAATTTCCATTCACAGAGTCTGATTCTGTTCTCTGGAAGGTGGTTGACTTTGTGTGAATGATGACCACGGTACCTCTCCCTGGATGACACCAGCAGCTTCTCTGAGGATTTTACCCGTTATGTTTTCAGATTTGCAGCACTTCTGCCATAAGACTCTGAGTGATGACTTTTGGGCCCCATGACTTTCCATTTTGTCTCTTATGACATCAGAAATGGACATGCCAATCACACAAGAGATGGCAGAGTGACAGGCAGCCCGCTAAGGTGGTGGTCTGTTTTGTGGCTCTCTTGCTATTGCCTGAATCTCAGCCAGGGCAGACACCTGTACTTAGAAGGGCCCTGTGCTTGGTTTAATGCCCTGCTGTCTATGACTTCAAATTCTTAACCATTTTTGAACAAGGGGCCTTGCATTTTCAGTTTTCACTGGGCCGGGCAGATTATGTAGCTTGTGCCAACCTCAGTGTATCCCTACCTCATGCCCTTGACCTCCCTTGGCACTTATCTCTGTCAGGCACCATGATATTTCCAGTTGCTCAAAACCATGGAGGCATCTTAACTTTCTCTCTTTCACTGCCCCTAGCATTGCTAAGACCGGATTGTCTCTCAAAATCACATGTGGAATCCATGTGCCTCCCTTCCCTTTCTAGTCCTGAGCACCCCTGGCTCAGTCCCTAAAGTCTGCCATCAGTTTCCTCTGCTGAGGTCTCTCTTTTTTTTTTTTGAGACGGAGTCTTGCTCAGTCACCAGGTCACCAGGTCACCAGGCCACCAGGCCGGAATGCAGTGGCACGATCTTGGCTCACTGCAACCTCTGACTCCGGGGTTCAAGCCATTCTCCTGCCTCAGCTTCCCAAGTAACAGGGATTATAGGCGTACACCACCACACCCAGGCAATTTTTGTATTTTTAGTAAAGACGAGGTTTCACCATGTTGGCCAGGATGGTCTCCATCTCTTGACCTCGTGATCCTCCTGCCTTGGCCTCCCAAAGTGCTGGGATTATAGGCGTGAGTCACCGCACCTGGCCAAGGTCTCTTCTTTAATCCATTTGGAGCAAGACCCGCTTTGGCCTGGCCAGTGTCCATCACTAGGCCAAGGTCGGCCCAGGAACGCAGTGACAATGTGGTCGTTACACCAGCAGCACAGCCCAGCTGGGTGTTTATTAGTAATACAGATTCATGGCCACTCCCAGACGGACCTACTGAATCAGAAGCACTGAGGGTGAGACCCAGCTATCCGGGTTTTCATAGGCTCTCCCAGTGATTCTGGAACTTACTGAGGTTTGAGAAGTATTGCTTTTCAATGGGTACTGGTTGTCAGCCACTCCTGGCTCCCCAGGCCTCTGGACCCAATGTGGCTGCTCTGGGGACCCCTGCCCACTCCCTCATGCTCCTCTGGGGAGGTGGCCATCACTCCTCTGCCTATCGGGAGAGCTGATCAGTCCCACCTCCACATGGGCTGCAGTGGACTGACCAGCACTACTTAATTAAATAGGGAAAAGATCAGGTCAATGCCAGATAAGCAGGCAGGATTGAAACAGGCAGAAAGAATGGACAAGGGGGAGCTGTCAGCACCCTGGCCTGTCTGGAGTGATTATTAATAACGATAAGCAGGAGAATGGGAATAATAAAGGAATAATGAGCTGGTTCTGAAAGTGACAGGAGATGAAGTCTGATAAAGAGCTGAGCCCTGGGTGCCTGCTGCCTGGGGCACAGCAGGAAACAGTATGGGAGAGGCTCTGGCCAGGCAGAGGAAAGGGCCCTCTTCTTTCAGGGAGGCCGGAGACCCAGGAGGCCTATTTAACCAGGGCCTCAATGAACCTACATTCACTCTCTTTTCTCCAGAAGACCAGGGGCCTCTCAGTCCCAACAGGTACATGAAAATCACCTGTGTGTGCCTATGTTCAAAATGCAGATTCCCAGGCTCCACCCTAGAGATTCTAATTCCCCAGGTCTAGGGTGGAAGACAGACATCTATCTCCATTTCGTAAGCTCCCCCTAGGGGATCTGGGGCGGGTACTCTATAAACTGCTTGGAGAAACACTGATCTTACGCCAGGGAGGGTATTCGACCTGGAACACGGGTGTATTTCATGTCCAGATCATTCAGAAAGTACATGTGGCAGCAGCTTCCAAAGGATAGACAGTAGGAGGGTGGGGAGGGGTGAACCTGTGCCTCCTAGGTGAGCTCTACAAAGGAGGGCAAAGGTGCCACCCGCACGCAGGGAGGAGGTGTGCACCAGAACTGGCCTTGCTTGTCAAGCCCTGGTCACCTGGCATGGGCACTGACAGACATAACCATTGCCATCTCCTTTGACCAGTGGTCACAAACTCAAAATGTCCACAGAAGCCACAGGAAGAGGACAGGCAGGGACTTGGGGAGCTGGAGAGACAGCCTAAGCCCTGTCCCAGGGTCTCCAGTCAGTGCCGTAAGGGAAAGCAGGCTCGGCATTGGCAGAGCTTTCAATCTAGCAGAGGTCTTGTTTTACTGAGAGCCAGCAGTTTGCAACCTCTCTGCCTTATACAAAGGTTCTTGAATGGGGTAGGGCTTTGGGAAGGAGCTTATGTAAAATGTATAGGCTCAGGTTTTCCCTGCCCTAACCCAGTAGGTCGGGGGCCCAGGAACCTCTGTATTTATTAAGCCCTGCAGGTGGTTTGGATGCAGGTGGACCAGGGCCAGGTGGCTGCCTCTGAGAAACCACTCCTGGCAGGTGTTGCCATTTTGCCTCTAGACTCAAGGAAAACACCTTAGCAGCTCACTTAAAGGTAGTCAGGAAGAAAACCTGATGTCCTTGGTGCAAGGTGGGACTCCCTGGGTTCAGTACTCCCATTATGCCGATTCAATGGGCAGAGCTTCTAAAGGGGCAGAGCCACCCAGTGTTGACCATGGACATGTGTTCCTTACTGAGGGAGACCCCAGAGGAGGGACAGAGCTTTGCTGCACATCAAGTGAGGAAGAGAATCCAGCAGATCACCGACAGAAACACAAAACAGGGATGGACACTGCTCACCTCATCTGGTCCTATAAGGATGGAATGAGAAAGTCCTGGGCTTAAGCCTCCGTTTCTCTTGTCTCTAAAATGGGCATGATTGCAGTACCCACCTCAGACTGAGAAGACTGAGTGTGATAATGTACAGAAAGCATTTTGCGTGTTGCCTGGCAACTGGTAAGAGCATCAGAAATGTTAGTTACTATTATTATCGGAGGTCAGTAACATGAACAAAGACACAGCTAACGAGGGCACTGCAGGGACTACTCTTAGTCTTCACCACACGCAAAGCCATGTAGGTGAACAGCACCTAACACGGTGCCTGGCCACAGAGCACTTCCCAATATGCATTAAAAACAAATGTTCAAAGGAAGGGCCCTCAGGAGATACCAACCCTGATTCGCCCTGTAAATTCAAATTGACACCCCACCTCAAACATAGACTGGCCTAGCTCTTTGAGCTGGGCCCCCTTGCTGTACTGTGGGCCACTGTGTCCTCCCCAGAAGACTTAACCCCTTTGGCTCCCCCTCACCCACCCCTCATTGCCCTGGAAAAACCATCTGAGAGAACGAGTGCTCCCTCTGCCATTTTCTTACCCAGCAGGTCGTTAGGAAAGAGTCAAACAGCCGCCTGTCCTTCCAAGGTGCTGAAAGCATAGCTTTGAGCCTGCACAGCGCCCTGGCCTGGGGTCTTGGCTGAGGGGCACTGGAGGCCCCTGGACCTCCTGACCTAGCTCTCAGGGGCTCAGGGGATGCTGCAGTCTGGCAGAAAGAATTTAGGAGGTGAACCAGTGCTGGATTGGACCACGGTCCCTGCCAGGCTGTCATGAGGAGGCAGGGTCCCCGGTCGAAGGAAGCAGGCTCAGTCTGAACGATCGTCCCTGATGGGGGTTAATGAGGAAACCGTATTATGGATGGAGAATCTATGGCGTCAAGTGCACCACTGAAAAGAACGAGGTGAGTGGCACCAGCAGGAAAGTTCTGTAAGGTGTGCTGGTAAGAGGAAAAAGCAAGATGCAGGCCAGGCTTGCAGAATGGCGCCAGTTACACAAATAAAGCCCAGCTCTGGGTCTCTATTTGTCCACCTATGTGTACATCAGATCCCCGAATGAATGATCTGGACGGGCACACCCTGCTCACCTCTGGGGAGGGCTGTCCAGTGGGTGGGGGCAAAACAGAGTGAAACGGGATTTTTAATATATTCAAATAGATAGCTTTACATTTAGTGAAAATGCATTAATTGTTTAAATAAAGATGGTTGTTTAAAAAATAGGATTGTGTGACCTTTTAAAGAGGTATATATTTTTTAAAAAGATCTGGCATCAAACGTTCTTACATCCTCTGGGTCAAAAATACAATTGCAATGCAAAAGATGGCACATCCACTCTCTCAAGGCAATGCACTTTTTAAACAGCCCTGGGTCCTCAAGGTTCCTTGTGTCCTCCTTACTCTGAGCTCAATAAACCTTCACTTCCACAAGAATGTCAAAAACAGCTCCCAAATGCCTGTGTTTTACTCCAAATTAGACCATCTGCTCTCTCCAATAGTCAAATCTGCTAGATTTTCTTTTCCAAATGTGATCACGGAAAATGAAACTGAAGATGAAATTGAAAGGCTAGCTCTGAGCCTGCACAGTGCCCTAGCCTGAGGTCTTGGCTGAGGGGCACTCCTTGAGGGGGCATTGGAGGCGTCTCTACCTCCTGACCTAGCTCTCGGGGGGTTGGGGGATGCCACAAAATGCCAGAGACAGTAGGGGACACACAGGAGCTCCCCAGCTCACCCACCTGAGATGGTGAGGGCTGATGTGGGAAAATCTTTTTAGTCTGGTTCATTGGGGTATAATTAACATACAATAAAAATCATCCTTTTTTTGTCCGTTCTCGAAAAAGTAATCCCAGTACTTTGGGAGGCCGAGGTGGGTGGATCACTTGAGGCCAGGAGTTTGAGACCAGCCTGGCCAACATGGCGAAACCCCGTCTCTACTAAAAATACAAAAATTAGCCAGATGTGGTAATGCACACACGTGTAATCTCAGCTACTTGGGAGGCTGAGGCAGGAGGAACCGAGAAGCTGGAGGTTGCAATGAGCCGAGATCATGCCATTGCACTTCAGCCGGGGTAACAGAGTAAGACTGTTTCAACAAAAACAAACAAACAAAAATCACTCTTTTTTAAAGCATAAGCCTTGATGAGTTTTTCAAACACAACAAATGGACATATGACTGCCACCCAATCAAGATGTGGAACATTTCTGCCCTCCAGTCTCCACCCCCCAAGCAACTTTCTCTCCTGTTCCTTTGAAATTAATCCCTGCCCTGCCCCACTCCCCCAGGTTGGTTAATTTCTATTCCCTAAAGAGCTAAATAATGTTTTCCTTCTTTGCTTAGTGCTCCTACTAAGTGCCATCTCTCCCATCTATGTAGCCTCAATCTCCACCTAGAGAGGCACCTTCCTGTTCAGCCTGTGTTCTACTGCCTTTGTCCTTAAAACTGTAAGACCACTTTGGAGGGCCTTGCGCCTTAGGGATGGTGAGGAGCCATCCCTCCTCGCCTGTCACAAACGCACAAAACTTCACAAAACCCACAGTAGCCTCTGCTCTGCCATCAGAGGATGCCCCGCCCCGTTCTGCCATATCAGAGAGGTGTCTTTGCTTCCCGGCGCCTGCCCCAGCAAGATCTGGGGTGCAATTGCTTCTACATCTCTTCTCCCACATCCAGAGGTAACCCCCAGATCCTGAGAGGCAACAGGTGTCACTCTAGAGGGCAGGTACCTCCTGTCTCCTGGCAGGCCTGGTATGTCCCGATATCCCGCGTTCTCTGCCCATAAAGCTACCAACAGAGGCTATCCGTGCCCTGCCTCAGCACGAAGACTCCAAGTTGGCTTCTACTCCTGCTGAGAGGAGACCAAACTCTTGCTGAGCGCCCCCGAGGGGCTTCCAGCTCCTCCTTTCCAGGCCTCCTCAGTTGGATTGGATTCCACATTGGCACTTACCTGAATGAGAGAGGGATCTGCTACCTGGCCCCCCAGCGGGGATCTCCGACCTGAATCTCAGCCACACCCAGCCAAGCCACTGGGGTTCATGAGCCATCTGGCTCTGGAGGTGAGCCTGCTCCCTGTCCCCTTCACAGGCTGTGTCCTCTCAGCCTTGGCCAGGAGTCGCTGCTCCCGCAGTCTAGCTGGGCCATCACCAGCCCACGGTTTGGCTCAGCTGGGAAGCAGACACCAACGCGGAGTTGGAAATGCAGGAGATTGGCCGAGGGTGATTCCTGGGAAAGATCAAGGGGGAGGGGCAGCAGGGTGAGCAGTAAAAGCCTTCAGGTGGTGATGAGGGTGTGGGAAGCAGAAAAGTTCCTTTTTAAAGTTTCCTTTCTTGTTAAAGAATAAGTGTGTTATAACTTTGTTAAGCCCTATCCTATGTAGCTGTTAGGCATGCCATGCTTACAGGCATGTAGTACACTCTATGTCCTTGTACTTCCACCAAGATATCTGTGCTGGTTGTGCTCACAGGTATGGCCCAGCTCTCCATTGCTTTTACCTGTTTAGAAAAGTTTTAAGTTATTAGCCAATCGGGTTTTAGTTTAGATTGTGAGGTCTGGCTCCAGCCAATGGAGATTAGACACAGCAGTGAGGACGACCCCAAATGCATAAGGGATAAATTTGTGTGTTTTCCTTTGTTCATTGTACTCTCGTGGCACACTGGCTAGCGAGGGTACCCTTCCTGCAGTCCAGGAAGTAAAAATTGCATTGCTGAAAGATCCTTTGTCTCAGTGCTAATTTTTCTTTGTGGCACCGAGCATCTATTTCCAACATCTATTTCCAGCACAGGGTCTGAGGCCTGAGAAGGGGAGAGGGCAGGAAGGAGGACTGGAGGGCAAGTGTCTCAGACAGCAGCACAGCCGGAGGAAGTTCCGGCCTTCCAGTGGGGAGCGCAGTGCAAAAACTGCAGCAGAAAGACCTGTGTTGGCTGGAAATGGTGAGCCCTTGCACCACCGTCATAGTTAGTCACAGGCTGGGAAGCACACGGTCTCATCCGGGACACTGAGGCACAGCCTGAACATGCCACCACTGAAGGCCGGCAGCTGACCTCACTCTTTGCCACATTCTCTCTCGAAGGCTGAGGTGATCCGATGGGGGTTCCAGAGCAACCTGTGTAGAGATGCTGCTGGCTGCTGGGTGGTCCCCGGGGCCTCTTTATAATGCCTACACCGGCAGAGGCTAGAGAAGGAAGAAGGCAAACTTCCCACCTTTCTCTGTGACTGCTGAACATGGGACAGACATCATCCATGTTGGGCACCTGGCAAAGGGTCCCGTTTCTGGCCCTAGAAATATCGTAGAACTCTCCTTCAACTCTTGTCAGATGTGTGCCAGACACAGAGTTAGGCAGATCAGAGAAGGAGAGCCCGTGCTCGGTAAACTGGACCTCCTCCACAGCTTGCGTGATGTGAGGTTAGATGGCAGGTAAGGGTCCTGGCTACTGACAAAGGATGCTGGCTTTTGTTAGTAATCAGGCTCCAGGCTCAGGAACATGACTTTGGTTGGATAAGTGTCCTTGAGGGACAGAATCCTCACTGGCAAAATGAGAAGGTTGGCCAGGGGTCTTAAAGCGAATGCTTGCAGTGGCCAGGCAGGAATGTGCCCACAGAAGCGGGTGGGTGTTCAGGTGCTGCTCATTAAAAGCTGTTGCTTCTCAATCCAATCAATAGCTGCTATAAGAACAGCAGCTCCAGAGTGGCCAGATCCTCCCAATTTCTTTTCTTTTCTTTTCTTTCTCTTTCTTTTTTTTTTTTTTTTTTTGTGACACAGTATCGCTCTGTCACCCAGGCTGGAGGGCAGTGGCGAGATCTCAGCTCACCGCAACCTCCGCCTCCCAAGTTCAAGCAATTCTCCTGCCTCAGCCTCCCAAGCAGCTGGGACTACAGGCATGTGCCACCACACTCGGCTAATTTTTTGTATTTTTTTCTACAGACAGGGTTTCACCGTGTTAGCCAGGATGGTCTCTTATCGCCTGACCTCATGATCCGCCCGCCTCGGCTTCCCAGAGTGCTGGGATTATAGGCGTGAGCCACTGTACCCAGCCGATCCTCCCATGTTCTAAGAGAAGCTGGAAGCTGCAATTAATTTTCTAGATAGAAATAAGCAGCTGAACGTTGGGAGCATGCAGTTATTTTCCAAGAGAAGCTGGAAGTCTAAGCCTTTCAGTTTTAAATGTTGATAATTAACAAAACAATTAAAAACAGTGCATAAGCCAAACCCAACATATCCTGTGAGTCAATATCAGCCAATGGCCTCCAGTTTGTGACCTTGGGGTAGATGCCCACTCAGGTCCGGTCAGGGCCTAATGCCCTATGATTTATGGTCAGGTACAACAAGTGACACTGCCTGCCCATTCAATGTGATCAGAACTAGTCTTCATTGAGTGCTTACTTTCTGCCAGACGCTTAACAGGCATCAGCTCATTTAATCATCACAGCAGTCTACGAGACAGGAATGATTTTCAATGTCACTCCACAGATGAGAAAACTGAGTCTCAAGGAGTTATGAGAGGGCGCCCAAGGTCGTACAGCTGCAATGTGGAAGAGCAGAGATGTGAACCTGGCATCATCCGCATTCTTAGCCACCACACCCACCTGCCTTGCTTCCTCTAGGTTGACCATCAACTTGCGAGAGACACTTCAGCACCGCACAGCCCACAAAGCATGCAGGGGAATTCTGGAACTGGTACTTAAGAGGAAGTTTCCAAATTCATTCTCCATTCAGGGCTGTGGCTCTCCCGCCCCCTCCTGTGCTGTCCCTTGGGGTCACACCTCCCGTCTGCTGGCAGGACATGTGGCTGCTGGGTGGAATCTACTGCCACTTCAGGTCTGGAAGAGTTAGCGTTTTGCAGGATTCTTTCTGGTCTTCTCCCAGCCCCTTCTCAGGTGTTTTCTTGAGGGGAGTCCATGAAGGGGGATGCCCTCCCTCCTCCCTGAGGCAGCGCTGTTTGCTGCAGCTGCAGCAGCTGTTCCTGGGCAGGCTGGCCAGCTAGCGTTCGCTGGGAGCCAAGAGCCCCTGCAGCCCGGGAATTCTGGGCTAATGCTCAATCCTGGCATGGTCCTCTGTCTCACTGACCCCTCCAGTCCAGGTTACCACGACAGATGCTGGGAACATATGCCGTGAATTAATTCACTCCCGCACAGCCACAGAGGAACAGCTTCTTCCTCGTTTCTCCTCCCAACACCGTTGCTTTCTGATTTCCGCCTCACCAAAAGAAAAATCAAATTTCTCCCCTTCCCTTGCTTCTAACACCCCTCCACCGGGCCCCCTCTTCATTATCCTGAGCGCGCTGCCAAAGGCATTTGGCTCCTAGAGACTTCCTCACCCCCACATCCCAAGTAGGATCAAAGGGCCGAGAAGGAGCCCAGATGTTCCCCTTTCTAGCTTTTTGTCTCCAGATAGATTTTGTCCCTGTTCCTGGAACTGACGAGTGCTGATTTCCTTTTCTTAAAGAAAGGTTGTCTCTCTTTTAGGGGCCAGAATCTCCCCACCCTTCTAGTCCTTCCTTATGTTTAACTCAAATCACTCCTGCTGCAATGAATTTTCTGGATAGAGAAACAAGCAGCTGAACTCTGTGAGCATACAGGTTTGTTATTTCTCATCTTCATTCTTTCCTCCAAGGAGGGGTTGGCAACATTTTTCTGCCAAGTGGCAGATAGCTATCATTTTAGGCTTTGCAGGCCAGGCAGTCTCTGTCACAACTAAGTTCTGCCCATTGTAGCATAAAGGCAGCCACAGACAAATGAGCTTTTGTAAACAAATGAGCACGTAAGCAAATGAGCATGGCTATGTTCCAGTAGAACTTCATGAAAACAAGTGGCGAATGGGGTGTAGTTTCCTGCCCTTTGCTCTAAGCAAATCAGTCCCCCACCTCTGTTATTTCTTGGTGGGCGAAGTATCCCTCTCTCTCTCCTCCTATCTGTATTTTGCAGCAGATCATATGGGCTCCTTCACTCACACAGAAAGGTCCTATTTCTTTGCTGGCTTGTGAGTTTCTTGAGGTCAGGAGTGTGCCTTATTTGATTTTGAACTCCTGGAATAGGCATGCAGTTGGATAGAAATGCAATCAACACCCAGTCTTAGACTGGAAGAGCTTACAGGCTAGTGGGGAATACAGACAGGTGAGGTCTATGTTCTCAAAGCAGAGATAAACTCAATGGTAGGAAGAAGGCTGGGAGGGAGGAATCAGGAGAATGCACCTCCCACAAACTCAAATAGCCACCTTTGAAAAAATTAAGGACAGGAAACAAGAAAAAATGAAGTACTTACTTAACCCTGATGCTCTAAAGAACTGAAAACATACAATAAATAAAGAAAACTGAAGCCCTGAAAAACAGTTTGGCAGTTTTTCTTAAAAGTTAAATGTAAACATTCCATATGACCCAGCAATTTAATTCTTAGGCATCTACCTAGGTGGAATGAAAATATGTGTGCAGCTGGGCGTGGTGGCTCATGCCTTCAATCCCAGAACTTTGTGAGGCCAAGGCAGGCAGATCACTTGAGCTCAGGAGTTCGAGACCAGCTTGGCCAACATGGTGAAACCCTGTCTCTACTAAAAACACAAAAATTCACCTGGCGTAGTGTAGTCCCAGCTACTCAGGAGGCTGAGGTGGGAGAATTGCTAGACCTCAGGAGGCAAAGGCTGCAGTGAGCCGAGATTGCACTCCAGCCTGGGTGACAGAGCGAGACTCTGTCACAAAGAAAACATCTGTGCACACAGAGACACGTACATGGAATGTTCACAGCAGCTTTATTCATAATACTCCAAATCGGAAACAACCCAAATGCTCATCAATAGACAAATGGTTAAGCAAATGTGATGTATATCCACACAATGGAATACCATTCAGCAGTCAGAAGAACTCCTGATAAATGTTATAGCACGGATGAACCTTGAAAACATGCAAATAAAAGCAGCAGAACTCCAAAGAGTGTGCATTCTATGAGTCCATTTATAGACATGTCCAGAATCAGCAAATATTGATGGGGCTGGAGAGCAGCTGCCCAGGCCTGGGGATGAGAGTAGGAACGAACTGTACGCAGACATGAGGGAATTCTGTAGGATGACATAAATGCTCTATAATGGGACCCATACATTTCCTAAAATCACTGAATTGTACACCTTCGATTGTAGACTTTTCATTTTTTGGCACACAGATTTTATCCAAATAAAGCGGTTACAAATAACAAAACCAAACCAAACCTGGTGCTGAGCCATCTTTCTATCCACGGCTGAGACGTGACTCATGAGAGGAGATGAAGGCGATACCCGCTAGCCGACTGCAGGCGCTGTTGCCGTAAACTGTCACTTTTTCTGTGTTAACTTTTTGATCTTATCCAGTTCTAAAATCCAATAATAGCAGCTGGCTTTTAGTGGGTACCACAATCCCAACAAGACAATATTAATATCATCCCATTTTTCCAGATTCTCAAACAGGGTCAGAGAGGGAAAGTAACTTGCCCCAGGGCCCATAGCTACATTCCGCCTCAACCCCATTCTGCCTGATTCTAGAAGCTGTGCTCTTTGCCATTGTTATTTGCTCCTGTTCCCTCTACCTGCCCCCTTCCCCACTGATTCTTTGACCTCAGGGAGAAAAGCATGGTGCCGCTTGGTCAAGCAAGGCAGAGTCTGTGCTTCCATATCTCTCTGCAGCCAACAGCACCTCGCATGCAAGTCTCCGGCAGCAGTAAGCCCAGAAGCGCCCTTAACTACTAAGCAGAAAGGCCTTGATTTGTGCAAGTAGCACATTTTGGTCAAGCAACACTGAACAGGTGGGGACACTGGTTTCCACCAGGAGCATGTAGTTACAAAAGCCCGTCTGAGTGTCCCGGGTTTTAGCAAAGATGAGCCACCAGTCAGGGTTAGAGATGACCTAAGCTTCAGCTGCTGGCCTGCCAGATGAATTTCTGGCTTGAGCTCTTCACTGGGAGCTGAGTTCCCAGGGAGCACTTGTGCAGGGGCCCTGTGGTGCCGCTCTGCCCGTCTGCTGCAGTGGGCACACCCTTGCCTGGCGGGGAGCTGGCCGCGGCCTCCCAACCTCTGGTCTCTGACAGACAGAGCCCATTGTTCTCCTCTCCTGCGATGTAGCATCAATAGTTCTGCCTCTTCCAGGCCAAGACAGAAGAGGCCATGCAGTAGTTTGAAAGTTTTCCACAGTCTGTCTGTCAAGCCCAAGGAAGCCTGAGAATGCTGTCAGCATAGGAGGGAGGGGACCCCAGATGCCCAGAGGCCTTTTCTGTGATAAGCTGAGCCTTGGGCATAGTGAACTGGAGAATCTTCTCTTTCCTTGACACCCCCACCCCAGGCACCTTGACTTCCAGCCACTCCTCCGACAGGTCAGGCCCATGCCTGCCTCCTGGTTTTTGCCAGTACTGTTCCTGCTACTGGGAGCACTGTTCCCTGGGCACCAGTCTTGCTCCTTCCTTCACCTTGTCAGGTGTGTGCGCAAATGCTCCCTCCTCGGGGAGGCCTCCCCTGCTTACCCTATTAAAAACCACAACCCCCTACCACAGCCCATTTTCATTTTTCTCTATAGTATCTCTTACCACCTGAGACACTATCTATTTTACTCTATTTGTCCATCTCCCCTTCCAGAATGTAAGCTCTACATGGAAAGGGCGTTTCACCTGCCTAGTTCTGCGTCTGGACTGCCTAGACCAGAACCTGGCATGAGGGAAGTGTCAATCAATTATTTCATGAAGTCATGAACTTCCCCATCACAGCACAGCCTATGAGCGGCATCTCTGCAGTGACCACCCAGTGCCAAAGACACCAGGGGAGATTCTGTCAGAGAGCAGCGGGGCTACCCAAGCCTGCTCAGAGGTGACTTGAGCCAGTCTAAGAGAAGCTGGTAAGGAACTGGTTAACAAGCCATGTATTAATAGAAATGGCAACACCAAGATTCTTCACTTGATACCCCCCCATGCCTGCATAAAACCATATTGGTGCTACCTGTGGATGCTTGCTCAGTCTGTCATGCCCTCTTGGGCCATCTTCCTGAAAGGCTCTCTGAAGTCAAGTATATGACACCACTGGATATAACCTCACGAAGGTATTTTCCATGTGAGATGAGAACCCGGTTGGCCGTAGATTCTGGAACATCTCATTCCTCTGGCACCCTGATGACGTGATGAGCAAATTCTGGGTAAAGGAAGAAGCCCAGACAGGGCACGGCCAGGGCACAGGACGAGTGAAAGGAGACTTATCACATATGGCCCGGACCTAATTTGTCCGAGCTTAGTTCGCCCAATATAGAGCTGCTCCTGCCCAGGTCCGCTGCCATGGGGCCAAGACTCTTGAGCTCACCCATGTTGCCAGGCTTCGCACCAGGGGACTGGCAGAAGCCCTCTGCTCTGTGGTCACTACGTAGACAAGAGTAGGGGTGGGGGGTGATGACAGTGGACTTCTTTCTCCCAAAGAACCTGCAATTCTGTCTGCTATAAACTAGATTACTTTCCCAAGCTGAAGGCAGCAGTGGGTAACAGAAACACAGGTGTTAAAAGCATTGTGGCACTGGAACTTGGAATTCCAGCTCTGCCACTCAGCTGGATAATCTTGGGCGACCCCTTAACCTCTCTGAGCCTCAGTTTCCTCATCTGTAAAATGGGATAACCACAGCCTCTGCTTCACTGGGAGGCTGTGAGGCTGAAACTTGGTAATTCCTATCTGCGGAGCCCAGCACCTGGCATGTAATGAGAGCTCCATGTTAGATCTTGTTGCTGCTGCTGTTGTAAAATAAAGGGAGAAGGGAAGTCAGCCCCTAGCCACTTGCTCAGGCTGGCTGAAGACCTCCAAGGTTATCAGAGTCCTGAGGCAGTTGATTTGCCAGTAATTAAGGGAGTAGAAACGCAGCCTTTCTCCTTTGGGTTTCAGAATCATGTAGACTCCAGCAAAACTAGCCTGGATGGAAACTTTTCCGCGGCCATGGGAATTATTCCAAAGAGGGGCTGCCTGAGCTAAAAGGGTGACCCTGGAAAAGGAGGAAACAGGACCCTAAAGTCACTAAATCCCCGAGTTTATAATTAACAGAGAAGCATTTGCGCTGCCTGTTCTGGAGCCACGTGGCTCGCTGGGGAAGGGCACCATAGTCACACAAAAATAACCCCCCAGTGGGTTTTTGATGTGTTGAGCCTCTTTGTTTTTCTGAATTTTAATGAAGGGCTTTCCAGGCAGGATAAGAGAAGCACTCAGCGCTCCCCATGGCCGAGGAGTGGGCCTTAGTTAGCTGCTGCCAGCCTAACCCAAAGCCGCATGGGCCTAACCCAAAGCCTCATCCAAGAGAAGCCGGCAGGGAAGGGGCTCTGTCCTCAGATGAGAGAATCTCAGGGAGGAAAAGAGAAAAACAAAAACAAAAGACATCTCAGTTTAGGAGAAGGGTGAGACTCTGCTCCTGATCTCAGCACATCTTGGAACCAGGCGGTTATAATACTTGCAGCGGTGGAGATGGCAGCCACATATCCGAAAGGATGAAGAGGGAGGCCCAGGCTCCGTAAGAGAGGGCTTCCATGGAATTCCCAGGGCTGCTGGCTGGCCCCTTCCCATGAGATTCAGAAACGAGGCTCTGGGAACCTGTAGTAGCTTTTGGAGCTCAAGGCATGGGTGGCAGGAAGAGGGGAGAAAGGAGAATGTTATCAGAACAGCCACCAAACCCTGATGAAAATGAAGAATGGGTCTCCTGATCCCTCCTGCCTCCTGCTCCCTCTGCTGCGGCTGCCTGGAAGCCTGTGATGCAGGTGGCAGTGCAGCGTCACTAAGGTCACAAACACAGGGCCCAGAGCACCACAGGAGGGGAGGCCCCACCCCAGAACCCCAGCAGGCAACTGTCTGAAACCTCCCGAGAAGTGACAGCTTCCAGTAGGAGTGCCCACTCCTCCTCCTCCTGAAGCAAACTCTCCGACATGTTCCTCAGCTGTGAGTTTTGAGCTCCTATCAGCTGGCTTAAAAGCTGTTCTCCTTCACTTGCAATAAACTTTTCCAAGAAGAGACTGAAGAAAGGGAGGAGATGGCACAGGATAAAGCAATTTATTGTAATTGAATTATCCAATGTGATTGACTGAATATAAATGTTTTCATTACAAAATACTCTACGTAAAAATTTGAAGCTGCTTGCAAGCTTCTTTAGCTTAAAGCCTATTGCATTTTTTCATGTCTAGGGAGTGGGCGATGGGCTCAGGTGTGCCTGGGTTGCCCCGCAGGGTCCTCCTTCTCTGTCTGCAGTGGGTCCCACTCAGTGAGGACCTCTGAGGATATCTCAGTGAACAGATGGTCCCAGTCCCAGCCGACGTCATCCTGCCAAGAAGGGTACCACTGGGTAAGGCAAAGAAAGGCCTTTTCCCTCAACTGTAGCTCACTTCCCCCACCCATCCAGGCCTCAAGGAGGCACAGGTTAGCCTGGGAGTCACTGGTTATACGAATGCCAAAGCGGAGAGGCTGGGGAACTGGTGCTGCCACTGTACCTCCCGGACTTCGTGCTCTGGCGCAAGCACTTTGGTGAGGAGTTTCAGGTCGATCTTCCCGTCCTGCAGATGCAAACAAAAAAGGTCAGGCTAAGCATCTTGAGGGCTTTCAGGCAACTATTTCTTGCAAAATCACCATCAGTTTTTGTGTGTCAGAACTTCCCGAACTGAGACCTGCAGACGTGCCTTCGTAAGAGAGTAAAATTATGAATGAACCCCCTGGCCACTGGGAAATGAGGGAAGGCTATGCTTCCTACATGCTGGGTGTGTTTTGGGGCAAAGGACCATACTGGGAGGGCAGAGCGTGACAACAGCATACCCAAGGGACAGAGGGGAGTGGCTGCCATCAGGTGCCACGTGGGCAGCCATGGAGGCAGGTGGGAGCCTGGCACTGAGAAACACTGGAATATGTTGGGTCCAGGCTTGCTGTGACATGACCGAGGATAAAACCTCCAGCAGAGGTATGGGTGCTGGGCAGCCAGCCTCAGGGACTGCTGGAGATGCTGTATAGCTTCGGAGGGACTGAGAAATCTCTATGGCTGTTGCTTGGAGCCTGCCTCTCTATGCAGCAGCCGTTCCACTCACCAACGTCTGAATGGCTGAGTACTTCGTGAGGTCATTGTCTAGGTCTCGGTAGGTCATCACCCGCTTTACCTGGATGCTGAAGGAAAGAGAGAGCGAGAGGAGGGAACCCCAGGCAGGCCCTGTTCCAGGAGTGCTGCCAGGCCACCGTCCCCAGAGCCTCGTACACAGCTGGGGATGACCAGAATGGGAATAACATGTCTTAACAAAACGGGAAACCTGGATGGAGCCCAACACCAGAAAGATCTGGATTTACACTGGGGGGTGGCAAAGGTGCATTGTAGATGATATTTGGAGTATATTAATTCACGTGTTCTCTGCCTCCCTGATCATATCCGATTTAACTTACCTGGGAGGGGCTGCCACCTGCAAAACAAAGTCTTCTTCTTGTACTTCCTCCAGATCCGGAATGATAGGAATATCTGCAAGGAGAGGCAGAGGCAGCCCTGTCCGCAGAACTCATAGGGATTGTGCCTGCTTCTCCACTTCTTACTCACTCCCCTTCAACACACTAGCCAAGAGGCTATGGGCTGGGGCAGGAATCTAACTAGGGTAGGATCAAAGGTGGAGTTTCAATGACGTCTGAATCCCAGCCTCACGCTAGAACCTGCTTGAGGTAGAACCTCCTGGGTCGGGCTCAGGCATCTGGATTTTTTTCCCAGGAGTTCCCTGATGATTCTGATGCACGCGACAGGTTAGGAGCCACTGCAGTGGGTCTCCAAGGAGAAATGCAAAGAAATGAGACTCCCAGACAGCACGTGAGGAAGGTCTTGTTAGAGGAGAGGAAAGAAGAGGAACTGACAAGTGAGCCTGGCATGGTCAGGGACAGAGGAACTGAGTGTGTAGTGTCACAAAGAGGATGTGCATTAGCCCCAGAGTTCAATCGTCATGGCCCTCAGCCTGCATCTGAAGGGCATCTTCCACCTAATGACAGCCTGACTCCTTGGGATCCGGGTCTCCATTCACTAGGTCTAATATAATCAGCGATGCTGATTCTATGATGGTGCTTTTCTTGCTGTCTCAAGATTTTCCATCTCTGAACTCTCCAAACAACATATGAAGAGACACGAGGCCATTTCTTTCATCAGTCCAACAAAATTGTGCAAATAGAGAAACTGGGAAACCAGTCCATCCCTTAACTGTGGCAACTTGTTTAAGTGACCAAAAACTGTCCACGTTCTCATGGGTCAACCTAACACCCTAAAGAAACATTTCCTCCTCCGAGTATCATGGACTGGCTGATTTTGTTTTAAACAGTCAGGGGTGAGGGAGAAGAGAGAGATGGTACAAGAAAAAGGCCTGGTGGGGTGAGACAGTCCTGGAATTCCCAAGCCAACTGTAAACACAGAAAGAAGGAAAAATCCCACAGAGAGACAAGCAAAGACATCTTTCATTTCTGCTTTCATGGGTTGACTTCAATTTTAGTTCTAAAATCATTTCAAGAACAGTTGAGAAGGAGACCCTTGCCACTTTCAGGCAATTCATGATTTAGACTTTTCGATCACTCTAGTCAAGCGACACCAGAGGATGGAAATGTCAGTTCCAAGCCTGGTGTCTTTATTATGACTTCTGACTGTGGAGGCACAGATGTTGCACCTGGAAAAAGAGAGATTGGAACGGAGAGACAGAGACAGAGAAAATTCAACAGAAAGAGATGGGCAGAGAAAACAGGGATTAAAAAGAGCGAAGGGATAAAAATAAAAAGGAGTTGCTGATAGGGAAAATAAAGAAGGGACACATCCACCACCCCCCAAATAATGAACCACATTCAGCAAGTTTTATACCTAGAAAGGAGCTGTTCAGAGCTTAGATTGTATCTTCCTGTCCTGCTAGAGAACTGGAGACTATATGCTGTAAGATTCTATTTCTCATGCTAATAGAAACTTAGCTTTCTTTTTCCCTCCCGCTCTGTGTGATTAATACAGTCCATTGTGCAGGCTGCTGAGTGTCGTTCCCGAGGCTGGTAAGGTTGCGCAGGCCCTGTGGAGGCAGGGAGGAAGCTGGCTGTGCCGCGCACCATCGGCACTGTGACAGTTTTGGAGTGCGCCTGGCTCTCCTCGGGTGCAGAGTCCAGCCTGAGATGAATATTCAGAAGGTGGTAAGAAAATGCCCCGTGCTGAGTTTGGGGCTCAGTACAGGGTCTTCCCGAACTCCCCTGTCCCTCCACAACTTTAGCATTTGGGTCCTGTCAACTCTGCCCAGCGTCTCGGGGCTCTGAGGAATTGCACTTCTGCCCGATGTCCACTCTCTCTCTCCACGGGCTTCCCTCTTCATCCCCAACCCCCTCCTCCAAATGTGCACAAAAAGTGTGGGGCTGGCCCATCTGTGACAGATCAGAGGTCAGCTCGGGCCTTGGCAAAGGGGCTGCTCAGAGCGGCGCTGGTGGGGCTGGCCACACAGTGGGATTTCTCTCTAATTGGAAGCCTGGTGCCCAGCAGAACCCGGTGAACCGCCTGAGTGGGACAGAGCCAGCGATGACAGCCAGGCCAAGGCAAGCTGGAACATTCTTGTGCAGTGACAGCTTGAGCCATCGCAGCAGAGGTAGGCCATCCAACTCCGGCCCCCAGCAGAACAGGTGTCCACGGAGCAGGTTTTGGGCAAACTTCAAAGAACTTCACAATTTTACAGTTTCTGCAAGTGCTCATGAGCACATAATATGTTCTGGGAAATTTTATGTTCTCTTTATCTCTTTCCCTCCTCCGTGCTCCCCCACTCTCACATATACCATGAACGAACACAGAAAAAAAGAAAACAGACTTAAGAAACCAGCCTCTTCACCAAATTACCTATGAGGAGTGACCCGGCCTGCGTCCAGTAAGAGACAGTGACTTGACTCGCAAAGGTGGACGGGTGATGGGGCCTGCTTCAGGTTGTAAAGCTTGCCATGCAAAGCACATGATTTTAACAGAGACAGTACGAGGAAGACAGGAGTCATTCTGGTACTGTTGAAAAGCAACCACCATTTTCAAAAATTTTTCTTCAATGTTGCTAATACCGAGAAGAACGTGAATGGCCACCGTGAGGTCAGGGGCACGCTGTGTTGGCGGACTCCTGCTCCATGGTTAAGAGGCAGGCTCTGGAGGCAGGAGGGTCTGCTCCAAACCTGGTCTCCACCACCTACTAGTTGTGTGACTTTTTCTCTCTATGCCTCAATTTCTTCATCGATAAAATGAAGGTCAGACTCACGCCCACCCATTCAGTTGCTGTATTAAATGCAATGATGTTTATAAAATACTAGCATTTTGATCAGTATAGAATATTCAATAACTATTCTTATGGACTTAACCAATATTATAACATTACGTATGTAGAGGAACTATATGGCTCCACCTTCATTTTCAGCTGCCCAGTGATGGCCATTTTTCAGAAGAGAACACTGAGGCTAAGCAAGATTAAGCAGCTTGCATGAGGTGAAACTATGAATAATGGACCGAGCCAGGCTTCCCACTCCAATGTGGCAGCAATGCCCGAGCTCTGCCACACCCCACACGGGCTTTCTTCTCAAAAGTGAAACGCGTTCAAAGACACGTCCTCCTCCAGTGAAGGGGTGAGACAACTGCCTATGGTCAAGACATCTTTCACTCAATGTCCTCTGAAACTTAATGTCCTTTCTTCTGGGGTCTTTCTCTCGATTCCAATAACTATAAATCCGCTAAGTCCTCTCCCTTACTGTAAATCCCGACTCGCTGCTTCCCTACAAGGCCAAATGGAGCAGAATGAAAAACACGTGCCACACCAGAGTCCCAAAGACTCCATCTCCACCAACCCTATCTTATTAAACCAGCCCCAAGGAGGAGGAGGCAGCCAGGCACCTTGAACAGCCCGAGAAGGTGGGCTGTGACACCCCCGGCACCATGGAAGCTGGTATCCCCAGTTTTTGTCTCAGTTCCCCAGAAGGCAGTGCCACCCTCACACGGCCATGCTGTTCTCTGCCCCAGCTCTGATGCTTAAACAGAAGACTCCTTCTTGCCTTGTGCACTGCTCCCTGGCTCAGTGTTAGCTATTTCACAGCTGTTCAACCTGTCTCTGCCCCATGTGGTGCCTGGTCAGCCACGCTGTGGGGAAACTCCATTTGTCTGCTTGTTCATTCATTCATTCATTCATTCATTCATTCATAGATTCATTCATTCATTCATTCATTCATCCATCCATTCAAGGTTACTGATGGAGCACCCACTATGTGAAAGGTACCATGCCAGTAACAACAGCAAACAAAATAGACATGGTCCCTGTCTTCATGGGGCACCAGTCTGGTAGAGGCTAATAAACACAAAGAAAGGTACTGCTTACAAATTAAAATATAAACAAAGAAAGAAACAAACTGGATCTCATGACGGAAAGTAACAGGGAAACCTGATTATTTTTCTAAAACAAAAGTAACATTATAGGCAGTAATAAATTCAAATGCTATAGAAAGGCTTAGAATGAAAATGTCCCTTCCTTCTGTGAGACCCAGTTATCTACCCAGAGGTAATCACTGTTAATGACTTTTTCATATTTATTTACTGAAAAGAATTCGTGAATAACACAGCATGTATGTCCTTTAAAAGT
This sequence comes from Cacajao melanocephalus, assembly GCA_963573385.1. Lineage (NCBI taxonomy): Eukaryota > Metazoa > Chordata > Mammalia > Primates > Pitheciidae > Cacajao > Cacajao melanocephalus. The sequence continues at coordinate 115,318 of CAUYLG010074135.1, forward strand.
GTTCACAAATGGGATCACACTACACAGACACTGTTCTGTATCTTGCTTGTAACTTTCCTTACCAATATATACATGTATTTTTTCTTTTAAATGACCTTCTCATATTCTATTGAACACTGCTCCACAATGCGTTTAATCCAGTCCAGAGAGGATTTAATTTGGGGGTGTGGGATTAGAGTTAGTAGGGTTAGGATTGAACAGTTAAAGGAGGAAGGTATTTCTGAATTGAGGACAGAGCAGCTGAAGCTGAAGGAGGAGCAGGATTCGGCCAGGCAGGGGACAACATGTGCAAAGGTGCTCAGTGGTGAGAAGTAACTGACCACGCTGGAGAAACTGAAGGCAGGACACTGTGGTTGGACTATGCCAGACCCCTTCCAAGGCATGACAGGGAAAACCCAGAGGGACTAAGCAGGATAGAAAATGCACATCCCTTCCTTAGTGGCGCACTTCTGAACCTAACAAGCAGAAATAAAAGCTTCCTACTTTATCCTTCCATAATACTTTATTCGTGGCCACAAGGTAGCCCTCACTACCTTGCAGGAGGTAGAGTACATGAAATTTGCTCCACGTCTGCCCCCTGGATGGTGAACTAGCTGAGAGCAAAGGCCACACCCCAGGTACCTGCGCATTCCAAGGACTGGAAAAATTAGGAAAAAAGAACTGCAGTCACCAGACACCCCTCAGATCAGGAAGTAACACACATGGAAGAGCCACATCAACCTTCTCTACATTATTCCAACTAGAATTGCTATTTAGTCCTAAAGCTGCCTGAGTAGGACTCATTTCACAAGAACAACCAAGAGTAATCCTTGGACACTTCCTGGAATTGATAACATCATAGAAAAGGCTTTGGCTTCCTTCAGAGCTGCAAGGCCCACTGGGAAAGGCTTGTGCATATCCAAGAAACAATGGATGTGTGGAGACAAAGTTTCAGAGGAAGAGTCATTCAAATTTGGTCCAATATGGCCCAGCTGGCTTCCAAACCTGAGGCTGGGTCACACTGCTCTTCACCAGCCTCCACATTCTGGAAGTACCCAACAGAGGCTTATTAACACACAGCAACAGCAGCGCAAACCTGTTTCAAAAAGAGAGATCGCCAAATGGGAAACTCATTTTGATACTAGAACACTAGTCTGCTGACACCCAACACATCTACCCAATAAATCACTCAGCAGATGATACCACAGAAATGAATGGGTGCTGCCTAAATACAAAGAAACGTATGGAACACCAATAGATCCATTACAACTGATTTCAAAGATGTGAGCTGTTAGATGTGAAGGCAACTGCCATTTGCCCTGAAATACATTCATTATGGCTATCATCATCACATGTGCACACTAAAATGCTAATTACCTAGCAAAGTCCCAGAAGGATCCTTTTTAGCTCCCGTGGCCTGACAGTCAAAAGCCTACCTGCCTCTTCCAATGAAGCCAGCCCCAAATCTCCGTGATGCGTTTTGTGATAGCATGTGTTCAGATCCAGCTGTTGTTTGCCTGTTTGGGTACTGCTAGAACAGAAAGTGACTTCTTAGATTGGACTCAGCTTGCAATGAGTATACCCCAAGCACTACCCAGCTCGTCACCTGGAGTGTAAATCTAACTCCGGCAGGAAGAAGAGAACAAAGGAGGCACCCCAATCTGGTCCCTGGGTCCCACCCAGGCAGAGATGTTTCAGGCAGGGTGCTTCTTTCTCTCTGTAAGCCTTTAGGTTCTACTCTTGGCTAATTTTCTTGGTTGGGGATTTCTGAATGGGATTCCCCGGTCGTGCTCAGAAGGGCTTCTATAGAACTACATCAAGTCTCTTCTGTACTCCAGCACTTTCTCACCCTGACATCTGAGCAAATGATACAAATGCTTGCCTTAGCTTTCCAGCTTCCTCAGGGTGCTTACTGATGACACCAGCCCTCTCACATCATTGTCACTGATGACAAGGAGGGGTAGGGAACTCCATGTGCTTCCCAAAGGCAAACGCCCTGTTTGGTAACACACAATCTCTTCCCAAACTTCTTTCCCACTCGGTGTCCTGGCCACTGGAGAGCACTCACAGGCTGCTCAGGGCTCACATCTGCCACACATAGCCAAGTCAACAACCAATCCACATGAAAGGGATCTGGTCATGCTGCTTAAGGACACCCCAATAAGAGCAGTCCGGACCCTAATTCTGTGCCCAAAGTCAACAGACATTCAGAGCTCTCAAGTGGAAGGAAACAATGTCCATGTTTTTAGGAGATGGCAACTTAAAACCAGAGATCATGATAATTTTTCTCTGCAGCTGCAAAACTTTGTTTTACTGAATGCTGTTACCTTCTGCATCACGTATGGGGAATTTTAAACAGGCAAATGGAAGAAGGTCTGATTGAAGATGAAGTTAAGTGAAAGAAATTGGTCTCATTTAGCACATGACAGGATTCATCTGTGTTCCCAAGTCCACTGAGGTGGCATCATGGGCGTTTCATATTCATGAGCTGCTGCGACACTATGTCCCCTCATTTACAAAGAGCCGTGTTCAGCAAATTCTGTCCCTATGGACACTCCATGCATTTCATGGTCTTGTCAGAGAGACATCAAACGCTCCAGTAACCAAATACCAGAAAATGGCTTTAATTAGTGGATCTCAATCGTATAAATAATTTTTTTCTCTAAGTGAAAAAATGGAGAATTTTTTAAAAGGAAAAAGAAAAGGGAAAGCAGGAGGCAACAGGCTTCAAACACCCAAAGGAACAAGGGAAAGAGGCAGTCTCGGAGGAGCTCCCGAGCGGTCCGCTGCACTCCTCGAATCAGGGGACAAGGGGCACAAACACGTCTCAGGTCTCTGGCAGGTCTGCTTTATGAAGATGTGTCCCTTGTGATTTCACCTGATTAGAGCTGGGTCCAGGGCTGTACTGGTTACTGGCAGGTAGGAGAAAAAGAGTCTGAAAATTGCGACAGTGGCTAAGGAGCCATGCTGCAAAAGCTGCAACAGGACTGACTGCACACCACATGTGTGTGGCCCTGCAGACATGGTGGGACACGTGGTCAGGAGCCACGCACGAGCAGGTCCCTGAGGAGGCGTGCGATGGGGAGACAGGGAGAGGAGGCCCTGTTCTGCAATGCCGGTTTGGGGTGCCCATATGTTGAAATGCCTCTGTGCTTCTCCAAAGTGAATCTCTCCTGATGTTGCTGGGGAAAAAAAGATCACGGACCTTAAGAGGAGGAAGATCAAAATAGATGATTGCTCCTCACAGCTCCCCCAAGCTGTGGCAGCTCTCTTGGCTAACAATGGGGAGGGAGGTTTGGACTGAGTTGGGTTTCTGAGGTCAGCCAAGCCTCAGCGCAGTTGGGATCTGGCTGGATCTGCCGCACAGAAGGGGGTTTGTAAGCGTGTGGACTTGGCTCCGGAGACACTATGGTGTGTGAATGCTGGACCTCATGATGTTACCCACGGAGGGAGGTTAGCATGTTTCTGAAAGAGCCACGAGTGTCACTCCCGAGACAGCAATGTTCCTGTCATCCCACCCAGGTCTGCTGAAGGTTATGCAGGAATCAGTATTGGCAACACAAGGAAGCAGCAGCCAGGACTCAGCCTTGCAGGCCATTCAAAGGTCGAGTTCCTGAGAGACAGGCAGGGCCCACTTCTCCATAGGGAAGTGCCCGTTCAGTCTAGCAGTCTCAAGTGGCCCGATTCTGAAGAGGACCCCGGTGTCACCTGCCTGGGTAACCCTTAGGGAGCGTCACTCTGCTGGTTACTTTCAATGGAAGGAAACAGAGAACAACATCCTGCAGTGGCTCTCCCAGAGCCTCATGGAGGTCCCAGCTTTTATCTGTGGAGATGTGCTGAGGACAAGGAGGGGTAAAGGACTTTAAACGTGACAAAGAAATAAAGTGGCTGGAAGGAATGGAAGCCGACAAACTCCCCACTCTCTTCAATAAGGCCCAAGATGGGTGATCCGGTATTAATGTGACAGAGAGAACCTTCTCAGAGCCGCCAGTGGAAGAACATTAGAAAGCGGGCATATCTGATTCCATTTCATCCTCTTCATGTTACACTGAGAAAAACAAGACAAACTACACTGCTTTTATTCTAAATCCTTAGGTTTTGTATTTTTCCTTATATATATTTATTAAAAAAATGCTCCTTTGATCGGTGCCACCCGTGACACCCCCACATATGGAACGCTTCTGAGCGGCTCCCTCTGCGCAAGGCCACTGCTGGTGACAGCCAGCTGGTTTTGATCACAGCCACTCGGAATCGAATTTTCATAAGACAGATGAGGAGTCTTACTGCTGCTCGCTCTCTTATCAGATGAGAAACGGGGGGGAGGGGGAGAACGGGTCCTGAGGGAGCAGCGCAACAATCAAGGGCGGCGGGGCTCTTTCTCTGTCCCTCCGCTGCTGCAATTTTCAAAGGAGTTTGCCTCAAGCACTTTTAAATGATGGTGTCTCAATTCTGTAATCATCTTTCAAGAGCTTTCTCTTAAAGGGTCTTTTAGGTAAACCTAGTCCGTCAACCACACTTACGGACTCAGGAATCACATTCGTGTCCTCCTGTGTGTGTATACAGACAAGGCGCACACACACTGGACATCTCTGAATGTTCAGAAGGCTGGGTGAGCCTACAGCACGGAAGGAAGCTGTGTCATTTGGCCATGAAGCTTGCCTCTTGGTAGAGTCAGAGGATTCCCTATTACCTCTTCCCCAGATTTCTGCCCTATGTAGGTTTTGCTGCCTCAGGTCCTCCTTTAGAAACTTACCCCATGTGCGATGTGTCAGAAGGAAAAGACTTCTCCAACCAAGGACTAAGTGACGTCCTAAGTCCAACCTCAGAGGCACAAACATGCTTGTCCCTTCCCGTCTCACCTAGGGGACAGCTGGCTGCCAGCCTTCAAACTGAGAAATGAACCACAGCTTTCTATTTAGGAGAGCACAGACAGTCACCAGTCATCCAAGGCCACAGTCTGCTGTGTTCTGGGTTACAAAGACTATTCGGAGCACTCTACAACTCCACCTTCTTCCACTGCAGAGAACATGGTGCCTTTTCTTTATAGAGTCCCCGTCATTAGAAACAGACACCCTAGAATACTAAGCCTCTCTTTCTTTCTGGTCGGATAAAAATCAAAGCAGTCTAAGATCTCCCTGGGTAGTGATCCTCATCAATCTAAAGCCTATCCCCTGCTCACATCCTCAGTCACCTGCTCCTGTCACAACTGCGTGGAGGTGGAGAAGTGCTCATGCCTCTTCCTGAAAGCTGAGGCATTGTGTACAGTCACATCTGGGACAGTCTCACAAAACTAAATGGGATTGGCTTTGTCCTAGCCCGATCCTGTCTTCTGTATTAAATGGATACAGAATCCAAGGAGTTACAGCATATAAACTCTGATCTCTATAATGATTTCAGGGAGATTTAACTCTCTTTTACTTTCATCAGTGCTTGATGCTGGATGATTTGCTATTAATCACAGTCCTCCAAACAGACTATAGCATGACAGAATGCTGACAGAGCTTTCTCTCTGTGTTCCTGGAGGAAGGTTAATACAACCTACTTCGTTTAAACATGCACGCATGCCCATCGTAAGACTTTCATTTTCATTCTTCACATTCTACTTCTTCAGATGCGGACACGCAAGCAAGCTGCTCACATAACAAGGAAAATGGAAGCCCAGAAAGGTTACTACTGTCAACCATGTTTTGAGCAGAGACGTTTGTGATGGTATGTTTGGGACATCTGGTATGACCCAGACATTTCAGGACACAATTAGGGACTCTGGCCTTGCCCTGCCAATGCAACAGGATGTCTGGTCAAGACTCATGGCCCAGGTAGCACACTGTGGAATTCCAGGTCTCACCAAACCTCCCAGACTCTCCAATACTCACAGTCCTATCTGTACAAGCCCAGTGAAACTCCTCGCCCTAAAATAGGTTCTCCCCTCTGGAGGATTTAGCACGGGCACTCTTGAATTCATCACATAAAAGCAATCACCATGGATTTAATGGAAAAAAGAGACGAATGGTCAAACCTGAACCTTCTGCTTCATGTCGTGAGAGCTTTAAAGACCTGGTCTCTTGTGCTTGTCTCTGTCCAGCCCAGGCCCTGCTGTAGACAAGACTTGACAATAAGAGGAGCAACAGAACCGAGGGCATGGCCAAGAAGTAAAGCTGAGAACCGGGATGGGGAGCAGAAGTGCAACAGGCTGCTGGAAAACGGGTGGAGACGGGCCCCCTCCATAAGTAGAGCTGTGAGCAGAGGGGTTAGGAGTCACAAAGACCACGTCTGAGTCCCAGCGCCACCAATTCCTAGCCATGGTGTGCTGGAGCAGCTCCCACTGGCCCCAAAGAGCCACTTGCTAAATTCTTACGAATTCTGCCTGCAGGCTGTCAAACAGAAACATCATTAAAGGTGAAATTATACATTCTTATAATTAAGTAAATCATATTAAAAAGAAAGGGCTGGTGCGGTGGCTCATGCCTGTAATTCCAGCACTTTTGGAGGCCGAGGCAGGTGGACCATGAGGTCAGGAGTTCAAGACCAGCCCAGCCAACATGGTGAAACCCCTACTAAAAATACAAAAATTAGCTGGGCACAGTGGCAGGTACCTGCAGTCCCAGCTACTCAGGAGGCTGAGGCAGGAGAATTGCTTGAACCTGGGAGATGGAGGTTGCAGTGAGCCAAGATTGCACCACTGCACTTTAGCCTGGGCGACAGAGCAAGACTCCACCCCCCCAAAAAAAGAAAAACAAAAGAAAAAAAAGAAAAAAGAAAGCTAATAAACACTCAGAACTCACCACCACTTCCTGAAATTTACTCCATTTTCCTATTATCTGTGCTCTTGAGGCTATGTATGCCTATTGTGTATCTGTATAAAGGAAGTAAACACATGTGATGGTGCTGCTGCCCATCTCTTCCCACTTCTGGAATCAGTGATGTCATATTGGGAGCTTGAAATCAATCATGGTGGAAGTATTTACACCACAGACTTGCAAACACTACCGATCAGGACCTTTCCCCATACACAGAAAGCACATCACTGCTTATCAGCCACGTGACCTCAATGAGTTATTCAACTTCATAAGGTTTTCATTTCCTCCTCTGTAAGACAGTGATAATCACTGTGTCTCCTTAGAACTGTGAGAATTAACTGAAGCATGGAAGGTAGAGCAGTTAGCATGATGGCTGACTCACGGTAAACACAAACGTTAATTACCAATATCATTTCCTACAAGAATGATTTCTTTTTCAAATTTCTTACCCAATATCCTGTAAATAGACCAACGTTTAAAAAAGCAGTGAGACAAAAGAGAGGGCAGCTTCGTCCTTGGACCAGTAAGCACCCATCCAACCTATCCTGGCCCCCGTTCCTGCTATGGATGTGGAGTACCTACGTGTGCATGTGTTAGGGAAGGTTAGGGAGGCTAAGAAAGACCCTAATGTCCAGTCCTAGTAACTCTGAACTTAGAAAAACCAATTGATTTTAAGGAGTGTTATTTGATAAAACATCAGAAGCAGTGTGTTAGGCCATTCTTGCGCTGCTATAAAAAATACTTGAAACTGGGTAATTTGTAAAGAAAAGAGGTTTAATTGGCTCATGGTTCTACAGGCTGTATAGGAAACAGAGTGACCTCTGCTTCTGGGGGGCCTCAGGAAGCTTCCAATCATGGCAGAAAATGAAGGGGGAGCAGGCAAGTCACATGGAGCAAGCAGGAGCCAGAGAGAGAGGGAGGGGGAGGCGCCACACACTTAAACAGCCTGAACTCACTCACTATCACAAGGACAGTGCCAAGGGGATTGTGCGAAACCATTCATGAGAAATCCAGTCCCAGAAGCCAGTCACCTCCCGCCAGGCCCCAACTCCAATACTGGGGATTACAATTCAACTTGAGACTTGGGCGGGGACACATATCCAAATGATATCAAGTAGTTACAATCGTTTTTTAAAAATCAGGAAGGCCAAGGAACCAGGTTCAGGAACCACATATGAAGTCTCATGCGCTATATTAAGCCTAAGGAAAAAATGCCAACAGAATGAAATGTTCTTACTATGTGAGAGTGGAGTTGAGCCATCAGGGTTTCCATTGATCAGTTTTAAAGATTTCTTTCTACTTTCTCTCTATGGCAAAGCTGTTTAGGCTCAGAGTGACTCTGCTGTTTGAAGAAGAAGGGATGAAGGGTATGGTGAAAGAATTAAGCAGAAAGCGAGAGAGTCCAAAAGAGAGTTAGAAAGCCTGGAAACAGATGAGCGGGGAAGAGGGAGAGAGAGGGACGAGAGTGACAGTCCTCTACAGATAGCATTTTTCTAATTCCATTGACAGCCGAGCAGCTCACATCTCTTCCAACCTCATTGCTTGGCTGTGTTCAGCCACTTTTGCCTGTTTTCCCTGTTGACACGGATAGAAAATTGTTTCAGATCAACCAGATTGCTACACTCGCAGAATTAAGTTCTCAATCGCCCCTGGCTAGAAGTGGCTCAACCCAACTTGTCCTTTAGGAATTAAACACTTTTTGGTTGGCCAGAAGGATTTATTATTCCTAAGGTGTTGAGGTATTCAATGCTGTCAAAACTGGACCTCAGGATGCAAAGAAGCACAGCCCTCTTCAGTGGAGGTGAGGCATGCCTGCGTGCCCGAGAGCTGGCAGCTGCCAGGAGGAGGGAGCTACAATGCCACTCAGTCTTGGGCTCTGCCAGAAGGCAACGGTTAAACACAAGAAAGATTGAGTCATTTTTTTAGGCTCCTGTTTTCAGAGACTTTCCACTTTTTAAAGATATATTTTGGAGCTCACAAATTCTTTTGTAACCTGAATTTAGCTCTGAGATCAACTTTTGAAAGTTGAGTCCCTATCTAATTGCATATTCAGAGATTATTCCACCTGAACAGTCTTCATCTTTTTAAAAAGATAATTTCTTGGCTCCTGTCTGTGTGCCTCTCAATGTCCATCTTCAGTCTCACCTTCTGTCCAGCTGACTTCCTGAGAATTGGGTTGTGGAGCTGGGAGAGACTAAGAAGGCCTGGGGAGGGTTAGAGGGGGACATAGCTTTGCACTTGCTGTCTCCTCTCCGCTCCAGGAGTCTCCTCCCTGGCCCCTGACTTCATACCCGCCTTTTTGGACAACTGTACTCTTCCCTCAAGTTGGAGTTTAAAAGTCACTTCTCCAGAGTGGCCTCCCCTCATCCCCCAGTCCAAATCAGGTCTCCAGTCCCTTGGTGCTGTCCTCGAGATGTGAGTGAGTTCCGGTTGTTTAGAAGTGTGTGGCGCCTCCCCCTCCCTCCCTCTCTCGCTCCTGCTTTCCCCATGTGACCTCCTGCTCCCCGTTTGCCTTCTGCCATGAGTGGAAACTTCCTGAGGCCTCCCCAGAAGCAGATGCTGCTCTGCTTCCTATACAGCCCGCAGTATCGTGAGCCAATTAAACCTCTTTTCTTTATAAATGACCAAATCCCAGGTGTTTCTCTCACAGCACCCCATGCTCTCATCCTTCGGGGGCTCAGTCAGTTTGTCCTTTCTTATTTTAATCTGTGTAACTATTTGTTTAAGCCCTGTTTTCCCGACTAGACTGTAAACTGGATGAGGGCAAAGACAAGGAATGTTGGGATCATCATCAGGTCCCCATGCTTAGCCCCATGCATCACAATCACACTCAGCAATATTCGACAAGGGGTTGTAAATGAACAAACAAATAAATGAACTAATGACTTGCCCAAAGTCACCTGTAGAGACTGAATTCAAGCCTACTCCATATCTGATGTTCCTTCTCTAACACCATACAACTTTCCATGACAGAAGACGTCTAAAGGCCTTAGGGCAAGCTGGAAACTTGATTCCAAGAGCAAGAAGAGATGATCATGCCACTGAAGGATGGTCATCCCAGTAAGACGGAGCAGTTTTGCCATCCTACAATTTGGGGGCCATGATGTCATTTGGGGCTCTGGCTGTCCATCATTCTCCAGCTATTCTCCAGGATCATGAATCCCAACTTCCCTGAAGCATTGTGTCAGCTAAGCTGTAGGTGATTCTATCTAGAATCAGCAAATTAGGTGAGTAGCATTCTTCATAACTTAATCAAAGGCAGTTTACGTGGGGAGGATGACTACCTGTAGTTGGGAAAGGACCAGAATCCAGACCTTTCTCTGCAGAATCAGCTTCTCTTCTGGTTACCATGAATTCCTCATTCATTCTCCATGTGGAGTCTCTTCTCATGCCAGGCATCTTTCCTTGAATGGCCTTTCGCATTCTTCTCTAGCTAGCCAACTCATCCATCCTTCAGGACCCAGCACACACTCTTCCTTTCTCCTGAAGTGCTCTCAGCCCTCAGGGATCAGTTCCTCTTCCGAACTCATGTCCATTAATAATGTAAACCACTAACACAGGATTGACCATTTGCCACCACTGCCATGCATTAAACTGTTGTCTTAGCTATGGAACTTTTGCAGTGCCTTTTACTTTTCATGCCTTGTCCCCCAACAAAGTTCTGTGCTCCTTTAGAGCAGTGCCCCACAAGGTCTCGTGAAGGATTTGCAAATCAGCTCCTAGAGATATAATCCAACTTGCAGATATACTGTTTATAAAGCATTTTAAAAAATTACTTCTGTTCGAGACCAGCCTGACAAACATGGAGAAACCTTGTCTCTACTAAAAATACAAAATTAGCCAGGAGTGGTGGCACATGCTTATAATCACAGCTACTCAGGAGGCTGAGGCAGGAGAATTGCCTGAACCTGGGAGGCAAAGGTTGTGGTGAGCCAAGATCACACCATTATACCCCACTCTGGGGAACAAGAGCAAAACTCCAGCTCAAAAAAAAATATTATTTCTGTCATGGGGCCAGGCGCAGTGGCTGACGCCTGTAATCCCAGCACTTTGCGAGGCTAAGGCGGGAGGATCCCAAGGTCAGGAGTTCGAGACCAGCCTGGCCAATATGTGAAACCCCATCTCTAATGAAAGTACAAGAATTAGCTGGGCATGGTGGCGGGACCTGTAATCCCAGCTACTCAGGAGGCTGACGCAGGAGAATTGCTTGAACCCAGGAGGCAGAGGTTGCAGTGAGTTGAGATCACACCATTGCACTCCAGCCTGGGTGACAGGTTCTAACTCCAAAAAAAACAAAAAAACAAAAAAATTATTTCTGTCATTTTTAAAAACATGAATTTGAAAACTTTTAAGCTATGCCAGCCATCTCCTCTCTGGGTTCACCACAGGCCCCACCATTCTTTATTGTGTTACACTTTTCTGTTTCACAGGTTTACATTATCTGCCTGGCTTCTAGAGGAGTCTGAGCTGGTAGCCTGGTTGTGGTCTTGCAAATAGTCCCCACGTAGTACATTCTGGTTAAGCAATAGATCACAAAGCCACCTCTGATGTTACTCACTCTCCATTTCTCATTCTGAAAACACACCTAATCTTCAAAGCTCCTTTTCTCTTTTTTTTTTTTTTTTTTTTGGCAACAGAGTCTCACTCTATCTCCCAGGCTGGAGGGCAGTGGTGAGTGCAGTAGTACAACCTCGGCTCATTGCAGCCTCTGCCTCCTGGGTTCAAGCTGGGGAGATGTGTCTCTTTCTATGTATATTTCTCAGCATTTTGCCTCCCTTGCTTCATCCTTGGTATGTGTTGCTTATTCTTTCCTTGGGAAAGAATGACTCAGCCTCCTGAGTAGCTGAGATTACAGGCATGTGCCACTACACACAACTAATTTTTTTTTTTAATTTTAGCAGAGATGAGATTTCGCTATGTTGGCCAGGCTGATCTTGAACTCCTGACCAGGTGATCCACCCACTTTGGCCTCCCAAAGTACTGAGATTACAGGCATGACACCACGCTCGGCCTCTCTGCCATTTTTCTTTTCTCTTTTCTAGAAAGCCTGAAGCATCATTGGATGGAGAAAATGCTTCTCTTCTAACCCTACGCATCAGAGGCCTGGAAGACAGCATGCATCTTCCCAAGGAAAGAATAAGCAACACATACCAAGGGTGAAGCAAGGGAGGTGAAATGCTGAGAAATATACATAGAAAAAGACACGTCTCTTGAAAGTTGCCTATGAAAGACCAAAAGGAAGAGAAGGGAGGGCATTTCCTCACTGGATCAGAAGCTCCTGAAGGGCAAGGACTGTCTCATTCATCACTAACTCCAGCATCTAGAGCAATACAGGCCACAGGAGGTGCTGGATGAAAAGCTGCTGGCTTTCCTTAATCAAATCTAATCTGCAAGGCTGGTGGAAGAAGGAGACTGTCTGCTGGAAAGAGGCCCTGATCTTAGATCCTCATTTCTATTCCCTACATTCACACCTTGTCCTTTGGAAATGGTCACCAATCACGTATCCCTACAAGTGTAAGAAAGTGATCAGCCCCTTCCCAAGTGATAGTGCTCCTTGCACAGACCACCTCAAATGGCCTGGATGTGATTTTATTAAGGAACCTCTAGGTTTCCTTACAGGCACCCAAAGATCTGTTTAATGTCTTTGCTGAATGGGCGTCCATGGATGATTCAGGGAAATCATTGCAGAGTTTCCCCACCTACTAGATATTCTGAGTTCAAAGGAGCAGCCTTTACTAGCCAACCAAATAATTCTCTGAGCAAAGATAATTCTAGAAACTAGTTGTATGTAACATATGATTCCTACTGCATAATGGATTCTAAACATTCATACACAGTGAAATGGACTAAGTCAAGTGTGAAGTGTAACATATGAACTGATTTTCCATTAAAGGACTCAAGCATAACTGCATGGAAAACAGATTTATGTTCGAGAAGAGGAATCCCTCCTGGAAGGTAAAAGCAGGAGCACTCTCTGTCAAGAAAGGGTTTTATGCTTCAAACCTCCAGTGCCAAAATTAAGGCCAAACTGCAAATTTCACATACCAAGTTTATGAAGGAGGAAAAAATACTAGAGGTATTCTTGAAAATAGGTATCTTTCTTCTTTCCGTCCTTAATAAAATTTTATTAAGCAGCCCATCAGTCATTAGGCATTATATATTATAAATCTGGGAGCTGACATTAATGCCACCTTCCTGTGGAAGGCGATGCCAGTGTATCTGAGAGTTATACCATTCCTTACAGCCCAGAGGCTAAGAACGAGGGCCCTGAGGTCAAGATCCGTATTCAAACCCTGATGCTGCCATTTATGAGTTGTGTGACCTCAGGTAAAGGTAAGGTTACCTTTGTTTGCCTTAGTCTACTTTAAAATGGGGAGCTGGGCACAGTGGCACATGCCTATAGTCTAGCACTTTGGGAGACTGAGGTGGGAGAATCACTTGAGCCCAAGAGTTTGAGGCCAACATGGGCAACATAGAGAGAGCCCATCTCTTAAAAATTTTTAAATAAATAATAAATAAAATGGGAATAATAAACAATCTAAATGTCTATCAACAACTGAACATACCATGGTATGTCCACACAATGGAATACTACTCAGCAATGAAAATAAACAGGCTAATGATATATGCAACAGCCCAGATGAATCTCAAAATCATTACACTGAGTGAAAAAAAAGCCAGGTGAAAAACAGTAAATACTTATGTTTCCATTTGTATACAATTCTAGAAACTGCAAGTATAGTATGAACATCACATCAGTAGTTGTCTGAGGCCAAGGGAGAGAGAGGAAGAATGGGCTGGAAGGGGCATGGAGGAACTTTTGAGGGATGGGAATCTTCTACTTTGTGGCAGGGGTTTCGCAGGTATATACATCTGTCAAAACCTAAATTATACACTTTAATAAGGATATCGTTTATTGTACACAAATCAGCCCTTAGTAAAGTTCTTTTTTTCAAAACTTTCCAACTGATTTGAGAAGTAAATGAGAAAAAATGTAGCTGGCACATGGAAAATGTTCGGTAGCAAATGATGACGACAGTGATGCTGGTGGACACTGGGGCGTGAGAGCAGAGTGTCCTGGAAGTCAGAGGACCAGAGTTTCTCTCTTTGAGCCCTGTTATTTCATATAATAATCTCTTAGCTTCATTTTCTTAACACGACAAAGGACAGGTCTGGACAAGATGTCCCAGAGTTCCTTAAAGGTGCAACAATTTGATCCTAAAGTGATGATGCCCTGATGGCGGCCAGTACAACCTTCTAATTCCATGTATTTATAACATGCGTAAACTTTAGTGCTCAGAGGATTTTGCATAACATTTGGCAGTTTCTCCTTGAAATGTAGCATTTCCATGATGAACAAAGTACAGAAAGCAGAAATTCAGAAGTCCTTTCAAGAGAGTTGGGAATAGGTTCAAGGCAGGGTGGAGAAAAGCCTGGAAAAGAATATGAGTCCGGTAAACTTTCTATAGATTATGAATTCTTTTTCTTGTGTTTCCATTTAGAAGTTTCTGCCAAAGAACTCTAAAATCCTTCTTCCTGAGTTTAATGCTTTCTTACTTAAATCACAAGTCTCTTGGTGCTCTGAACAAATACAATATGTGAGCAACTGGGGACTGAAGCTGTCCAGAAAGGATGTCCTGCAGCAAACAACCTGCCCTATACTCACTTCTGCACACCTTCAACGCTGAACCCCACACTGCAAATAACCTGCCTTCATTAACACTCTCCCTCCTGCCGGTTCAAACCACAGGCTCTAGAATCATTGCTCTAGCATTACGATTTCCATGAGCACTGCTCCCGAACACCTACCCGCTTTGCTAATGTCTGCCAGACACTCTGCCTCCTTCAGTCCTTGGGTACATACTCTTGGATGGTCACCTTACTGTCCTACGCAACCAATGGCTGAAGCAGTAGTCTGTGACGACAGGCAGATCCAAAGTGTGGCCAGCAGCCACCAATATGTGAGCTAACATTTAGCACTGGCAGAACACATCCTAGGTACATATCTTGGAAAACAGACTCTCAGAACAGAAATGCAAGCTTTCCTATTTAATATAGTCATTGGGAATTATTAGTGGGTGAAGTCTGGCTGCTAAAAGGAAGTTAGTGGGTAGTGCTAAGGAGAAGATCTGTCAAGAAGAGATACAGGAAATAAAGAAAAAGGCTGGAGAATGATGAGAGTATGGTCTTACTAAATCTTAAGAGTGTGGAGTGATTTTCTGACCTCTAGTGACGACTCTTTCACCTCTACCGCCTCCCCCACCCCCGCCAGAAATGAAAGGAGGCAGAAGTACTTTTTCACAGGAGTCCTGCCCTCTCTGATCCTCCGTCCCTACACGGTTGTCAAATACTCACCTGAGAGCTTACTTAAATTCATGCATATTCCTGGGCCCTGGCTCTAGCTTCTGATTTGTGTAAATGTGCATTTTAACCACCATCCCAGAATATGTCATAGATGTTCTTTTTGATCCTTTCCCTAGTTTTGTGATTATCAGGCAATTATATAAGTTTTACCCACTTAATTTTCTCTCTTTGTATGCAGTCACGTACAAAGGTGACTGCATACAAAGAGAGAAAAAAGGCTTTGAGACTCCATTTCCACCCGTGAGAGAGTAAGTGGTACTATCAGACTTGCCCTTTTGCTATAAACAACTAGAAAGTTGGAGGGAAAATACATGGTACTACTGTTACCAGACACTGGAAAATGGGCAGCCTAGGACTTTGATTCCTGAGAGCAGGAAAACAGAAGTAAGCCCTAGGTCACTAGCAGTCATTCCTGGACTCTGGCACAGCTTGGGGAAGCCCCACACAGAGCACGGAGATGGCACTGAGTTGAAGAGAGACTGAAGTTTAGTGAGGCTTAAGTGGCTGAAATTTTAGAAGTGAAGTGTGAAAAGACTGGGGTGCTATGGAGAGGAAAAGCTCTGGAAGTCCAGACTCACTGGATACTGAGCTATGCCTCTGCAGGGTGAAACTCCATAAGCTTGAGCACAATCCCCTTGATGTAGAGGGGGTTACGCATTACAATATTTCAGACGAGATCTGGCACGGTGGTATGGACGTAAACTGCATTATGTATTTCAGTTACTACCGAAAGGGTGCGAGCTGAACCATCCCCAGCACTTAAACAGAGCTGGAGGAGGCTCAGCTTCTCTCAGCCACAGTGCAGAGATCTCACTGATCAATCAGGCATTAGTGTTTAGGGCTAACTGTAGACCTGCCCTAATAAAGCTTAAAAACAATTCTCAAAATGATCAAATTGATCAAAAAAAATACATTAACTGCTTACCAAAACAAATACAGATGTTCCTCAATATACAATGGTTTGACTTAACACATTTTCAACTTTATGATGGTGCAAAAGCAATACCCGTTCAGCATGGTCCTTGACTTAAGAGGGGGTTATACATTATGATATTTCTATTTATGTTACAATATTTTCAACTCACAATAGGTTGATCCAGATGTCACCCCACTGTAAGTTGAAGAGTATCTATATGTCATTCTTTAAAGGAAGACAAAATCCAGACTCAACATAACTATATTCACAACGTCCAGCATCCGATCAAAACCTACTGATCATGTGAAGAAGCAGAAAACTATGACTTGTAACTAGAAAAAAATCAGTTTTAGAAACAGACTCAGAAAAGACAGATAAAATGGAAGTAGCAGCAAAAGAATATGAAAACAGTTAATAAAGGCTGAGCACTCTAATCTGAGAATACAAAATGTTGTAAAATCCAAGACTTTTTGAGCACTGACATCATGCTCAAAGGCAATGTTCACTGCAGCACTTCAGATTTTGATTCTGGGATTTGGGATGCTCAACTAGACAAGCATCATGCAAATATTCCAAAATCTGAAAAAAATCTGAAATCTGAAACACTTCTGGTCCTAAGCATTTTGGATAAGGGATACTCAGTCTATATAAAGGCTACTATCAAGGATGAAAGAAAACATAACAGAATGAGAAGATAAAGGGAAGACTGTAAAAAAGAACTAAATGGAGCTTCTAGAACTGAAAAAAATATATAAAATAACCATTCACTAAACGGGCTTAACAGCAGACTGGACATTGTAGAAAAGACCAGTTACATGGCAAGAGAAAGTATCCAGGTTGAAGCACTGAGAAAAATAGTAGACTGAAACACAAACAAAAACACCAAGCCTCAATGACCTGTGGAGACAAGTGTTTGGACATACAAACTTGTAATTAGAGTCCCAGAAGGAGTGGGAGGGAAAAAATATATATACTTAAAGAAATACTGGCTAAAATTTTCTGGATCTGACAAAAACTATAAACCCATGGACTTAAGAAGTTCAAGTAGGATAAACACAAAGAAAACCACACCAAGGCACATCATGACCAAATTGCTGAAAATAACTGATAACGGAGAAGAAACCTCAAAAGCAGATAGGAGGAAAGATACATTACATATAGGGAAACAAAGATAAGAACAACGATTGTCTTCTCATCGGAAACAATGTAGGCCGGGCAAGATGGCTTATGCCTATTACAGGTGGATGGATCACTTGAGGTCAGGAGTTTGAGAACAGCCTGGCCAACATGGTGAAACCCCATCTCTACCAAATATACAAAAATTAGCCAGGTGTGGTGGTGGGCACCTGTAATCCCAGCTACTCAGGAGGCTGAGGCAGGAGAATTACTTGAACCCACAAGGTAGAGGTTGCAGTGAGCCGAGATTGCAGCATTGCACTCCAGCCTGGATGATGGGGTGAGACTCTGTTGGGGAGGGAATGGGAGGGGAGGAGATGGACAGGGGATGGAAGAGGAGCGGAGTGGAGGGGAGGGAGGTGAGGACAGCAGGCCAAAGACAAAATATACTTTAAGAAATATTGGCTAGGCCAAAGACAATAAAATAACTATTTAAAATTCTAAAAGAAAAAAATTGTTAACCTAGAATTCCATGTCTGGTAAAAAGTTGAGGATGACATTTTCAGACAAATAAAGCAGACAGAATTTCTTGCCAGACCACCTGTTCTACAAAATAACGATGAAGCTTTTCAGGCTGAAGGAAACTGATACCAGATAGAAACTAGGATCCACACAAACAAACAAGGAGTGTGGAAATGATATAAATAAGCGTGTCTAAAAAAAAGGCTTTAATAATTTGGGGCCAGGCACTGTGGCTCACGCCTGTAATCCCAGCACTTTGGGAGGCCGAGGAAGGAGAATCACTTGAGGTCAGGAGTTCGAGACCAGCCTGGCCAACATGGTGAAACCCCATGTCTACTAAAAATACAAAAATTAGCCAGGCGTGGTGGCAGACACCTGTAATCCTAGCTACTCAGGGGGCTGAGGCAGGAGAATCGCTTTAACATGGGAGGTGGAGGTTGCAATAAGTCAAGATTGTGCCACTGAACTCCAGCCTGGGCAACAGAGTGAGATTCTGTCTCAAAATAATAACAACAACAACAACAACAACAACAAGAATTTGGGTCCCAAGCATAATCTCCTCCCTAGAAGGCTTCATTTTAGAGACACACACAAACTTTACCTTGTCTCCTCACGTTTGAAGACAGGCTTCCACCCTGCCACAGCTACTTGCCTTTTTAGTACTGTTTTCCCTGACTTTATGTTAACGGCCTAGTTATCTAGCCATTAACTAACTACTCTGCGTCAGGCACTGGAGATGCAAAGATAAATAACACGTGTTGTCTGCCATCAGGGAGCTTAGAGTCTGGTGGGAAAATAAGCCAACAAGAGTTAAAGCACAGTATGTCCTAACCGTGCTCAAACCCTAGCTCTAGTCACTTAGCAACTCTGACCTTGGGCAACTTACTTAACCTCTCCGTGCCTCCGCTTCCACAGCTGTAGAACGGGGATAACAGTAATACCACGGGGTTGTGGGGAGAGAAAATGCTTTAACGTGTGTAAAGTGGAAGGACAGTGCCTGAGATAGAGTCAACACCTGGTAAACATTTGTCAGCCAGGTTGCTACTACCGTGTTGGTTTGCCAAGGAGGTTAGAGGAGCGTGGAGAAAGAACATCCAGTCAGAGAGGGAGCGGGATGGGAAGGGAAGATGTTTCAGGGGAAGGCATGCTTCTGCTGACCTTTTGAAGGATAAGCAGTGTTAGCAGATACAGAAGGGAGAGATTCTCTGGATAGAGGTGGCGGCATTCAGCAAGGTGTGGAGATGTGCGTCAGCATGCGTCGGGAGACCACTGCAAATGTCTTCAGTAATGCTGCAGCCGACAGTGTCTTAGCTGTAGCCTGAGAAGCGTCCTGGGGCCTCTCTAGAATACCTTTTGGCTTCCTCCCAGGGCTCTTACCTCCTCCGCAATCTGATCCATTCAGGCTCTGCTGTCTGAGGCGAAAACTGCCCCCAAAAAAGAAGAAAAGGAGAGCAGAAAGTGAGTTTCAAACACAGAAAGGAGCATCCCAAATGTTTATTGTGTCCATTCTTCCTCCTAGATGAAAACGTCCCTGGACCTGCTTTTCTCTTACAACTTGGTCTAACCTAATTAGGCCACTGGGTGTGCCGTGTGTGGCTGCACAGGCTGTGCAATGCGCTACTCCAGAGGACAGCAGCACACAGACTATGACACGAGTGCTCCCTCTGCCCCGGGGAGAGGGACACTGGGTGGCCCTGCCTTCACAGCCACCTGTATCTAGAAAACTTCTTTCTTTTCTGATTCAAGTCTTACAAGAAGGCTAGGCTTAGAAGCTGGTATGGCGTCTGCCCATCTATATGAATGATGCAGGAGGCATGGGCCGGGTACCCTGATATCTGGACATATGATTCTGAAAACCACACAGTGGGAGACAGGACATGGGCATCAATGCGAGAGTCCAGACCTTCAGGTGAGGAAGCAGGATTAACCAAACCTTGGATTCGTCAAGCATAAACAACTCTAGCCCAAGACTTCTAATGCTGTGTTCAACACAGGTGGAACAGATAAAGTGCCACCAAGACAGCCCTGCTGACGAAGATCAACACGGGACACCGTAAGAATACCGGGAACGTACTCTTCTATTTCTTCAGCAGCTTTCCTCCTAAGTCTGAAAGAAAAAAAAAAAGAAAAGAAAAGACAAGGTTTTTGAGAGCCCACTGGTTTCATGCACTGGGGTAGTATCTTGAGGGGGGGTTTCAAAAGCAGAGGCAAATGAGTGTAACTCAAGTGCTTTATTTGTTTGCAGTCCTCTTTAGAGGAAAGCCCCACAACCAGCATGAGAGCGCTAAAGATGCTGCAGTGCCTTCTTACAGCTTTGTTATCGGCCTAACTCCAAACTGAATTGCTGAGAGTTTAAGCGCAGGTTGAGCGAGAAGCTTAAAATTCAAATAGATACAGACGACTCGGTGCCCTCTTCTTTCAGCAATTAACTGACTGATTCATAGAGCGCTTTCTTCGGGCTAAGGCCTGGGGTCTTACTGGGTGCCGTCAGCTGTCAGCACTTGCAGCTTCCAACGTGCAAAAAGGGATATCCTAGACTCACGTTCAGGCTTCAGCCTTAGGAACTGCTTTTCTGTGTCCTTCACACAAAGGACGAGAAGACCTTCTGAGTGATGGTGGGTGAGTAGTGCCAGGCCTGGCTGACACACATGCGTATCTACGGCAGTGGTTCTCATACACTAGTGTGCATAACAACCATTCATGGAGCCTGTCAGATAGCACATCGCGGGGCTTGGCCGGGAGATTTCTGAATCAGCTGGTCTGGGGGAGGCGGAGCCCAGGAATATGCATTTTAAAATTCTAATCAAAGTAGGTCACTACTCACACTCTGAGAAACATTGATATGAAGTTTTCTACTAAGACTGCTGAAATGTTGATGATTATTAAAGTTGAATATTGAATACATGGTGATTACATTTATGTCTGAAAACTTCCACAATTCTGTTATTGTGGGTTTTCTGTTTGTTTTAAATGAATTATTTTAAGTCAGAAATCTAGCACCATGATAAGCAGGAGCAAAGGGTGGGGGCAAAGAGTGGCAAATGGTCTGGAGGCAGGAAGTAGACCCTGACAGGGGGCCACCAGCCTCGCCAGTAAGAGTAAGAACTAGTTTCTCGGAGCCAACCAGCAATTCCTGCAAAACAAAAATAACTCCCACTGCCAAAAAGTATAATTCTACATTAACTGTTTGTCAATTAAAAAATAAAAAATTCAGCTAGGCACAGTGGCTCACACCTGTAATCCTAGCACTTTGGGAGGCCAAGTTGGGTGGATCACTTGAGGTCAGGAGTTCGAGACCAGCCTGACCAACATGGTGACCCCCATCTCTACTAAAAATACAAAAATTAGCTGGGTATGGTGGCGGGCACCTGTAATTCCAGCTACTCAGAGGCTGAGACAGGAGAACTTCTTGAACACAGAAAGTGGAAGTTGCAGTGAGCAGAGATCGCATTACTGCACTCCAGCCTGGGTGACAGAGTGAGGCTCTGTCTTGAAAAAATTAATGAAATAAAATTAAAAGCTGTAAAATGATTTTAAAAAGTAAGGCAAAGTTTAAATAGACGGCTTTCCAGGGAACTTAGTCTCTATCAACTGTACTAATTTTGAAAAGAATGAATGACGGCTGAAGTGAGGTAGGTGAGTGGGCAGCTCAAGCTGGTAGAACAGGGTATAAGAACTCTAAGAGACTCTCCCAGGTTGCAGTTTTTGACCCATAAAGGAGACTCAGCAATGAGGGTTAGGAGGGCAGAAGGGGACAGAATGGGTAGTGGGAGGGCACTAAAGGGAAACCACTGCAGGGTGCCCAGGGCATCCCCAGCCTGGTGTTGCTGGATGCTATAGGCTTCCAATGCCTGTTCTAAGTCAAGGGAATCCTAAAGGAAGAGCACCCAGTAGCCACCAAAGCTACCTTCTGTCTGTATGAGAGGAGAGAAGGTATCTTCCCAGCTCACGCCATTCCTGAGGACCAATGACTCTAATTGTCCTCATGAAGTTAAACTCTATAACCACACTGTCCGAATGACACAGCTAATAAGGGTAGAAGTGCTTGGATGAAAAGAGGGATAAGGGAAGAATCCTGGGATTAAAGAGGCTAGGAAGACAGGCTGGAGCCTTCGCTGTGTACATAAGAGACACATTCATCTCCGATTACCCTCAGGAGTTATGACCGAATCATTCCTTCCCTACACAATGTGTGGTGGCAAAACCAGCGGCGATTCTGTCTGAAGGAAACAATAATGATAATGCTAATCTTTGGGGGGAGGCTGATTAATTGCCATTTATCCACTCAACATCCAAAAGGGGGATGAGTTTAATATTCAGCTTAATTGCTGCTGAGCCCACATCCTGCTCTCTCTCCCTCTAGGGGGAGCCCAAGGACTCTCCCCCCATCTCTTTTCTCCCAGCGGAGAAAGGTGAAAGATCCAGTGGAGGAGTCCTCAAGGACGGGCAGCAGGGATGCCCTCAGGTGGCGTGTTCTCTCTCTCTCTCTGCCAGAAATAACAGGTTCTGGGAGAGCGCTGAGTGGGAGGGTGCGCCCTGCCTCTGATCTGGGTCACAGATGGGTACTGGCTACTTCCCAGCCTCATCTAGCCTGCAGATGAGTTTGTTCTAAACCACTCTGCTGTCTGTTTTTGTTTTGTTCTGTTTTAATGTAAATCCACTGCCAAAATCGAGAGATTCTGTATCAAAGTCCAAATTTCTGGACTCTAACTTTTTAGTTTAACTTTTTAAACTGACAATACTGGATGTGCACTGGATGAACCCAAGCTCCCCCAACCCCGCGTTGCTCCACTGGGATCCAAAACTAGTCCTGAGTCATGGGATCCGCGTTGCTGGTTTTCCAATGGGAGCGACGAGGCTGGCAAAGTGTGTCCTGTAGCTATGCAGCTATCGAATGGAAGAAAAGAATCCTTTAAATTAGTCGTGCTCAGCCATGAAGCTGCCGAGTACTCAGTGGTGCACAAGACTCACTCCAGAAGCTTTTTCAATGTACCCAAGCTGGGCTTACTTCTAATCCCCCTGAGGTAGTAACTGCTAGAAATGGGACCTAGTCAAGTAGGTGAGACTCCCTGCCCTAAGCCTTATTTGAGACATTCAGCTGAACACTCCAGTTGCTAAGCAGCAAAACTAAAACTTATTTGCCTTCTCCTCCCAACAAAAGACAAAGTGGGGAGCGTGTTTTAGGAAGACTGGCAGAGTATATTTCTTTACAGAAATGTGAATATGCAAATAATTTGTGTATGTATCTCAGGAATATGACTGAAGGTGCCATTCTGAAATAAAACCTCACTTACAGATTTACTTTACCTGCCTGGTCCTCAAAGGCACCCCAGGCTAGTACAGTGACACAGAGCCCAGCAAAAGACACAGAATCTAGCACGATGCTTTTTAAACTTCAGGTCATGACCCACTAGTGAGTCATGAAACCAATTTAGGAGATCACCACCAGCTTTTCTTTCCTTTAAAAAATTTTCTTTTTCTTTTTTAAAAGCATAGAAAACAGAGTGTGCTGAAAACAGTAAGGATAAGTATTATGTAGACATTTTGTTTTGTTTTATATATACACATACCCAGTCATGAAGCGTATTTTTTTTATTAATTAATTTCTCTTTTTTTTTTTTTAGAGACAGGGTCTCACTCTTTGGCCCAGAGTGAAGTGCAGTGTTGGGATCACGGCTCGCTTCAGCCTCAAACGCCTGGGCTCATATTATCCTCCCACCTCAGCCTCCTGAGTAGCTGGGACTACACGTGCATGCCACTGTGCCTGGCGAATTTTTTTCTATTTTTTTTGTAGAAACAGGGCCTCACTATGTCGTCCAGGCTGCTCTTAAACTCCTGGCCTCAAGCGATTCTCCTGCTTTCACCTCCCAAAGCACTGGGATTATAGGCATGAGCCACTGTGCTCAGCCCTGAGTGTATCCTTAAACTATTGGTGACAGATTAAAAGCAAACAAGCAAGCAAACAAACAAGAACCTAAAACACAGCAGTCTACCACAGTCCACAGGGCAGGTAATCAGAGAAGCATCTGACGCGGAAGTTCCGCCTCCCAGACTGTGTGGGGACAGAGGTTGAGGTAAAGAGTTACGGGTTCGGGAGCACCTCTTCACAGATGCTTCATTCCCGACTTCTGGGGAAACTGAGGCTGTGGATGAGGCCTGTGTGACCTGCTCCGGCCCCTGGCAGGCTGTCTGCGGAGATCAGCACAGCCTTGGGCTGCTGGATATTTCCGCACTCAGGACCCAAGTGCCTTTTTCCCAACAAGTGGCTATTAGAAGTTTAGGGAACCTGGCAAATCGTAAGAATTCCAGCAAGATCACCTCACACAGCACTTTTCAATACTCTTCGAAGACGTTCACATCTATAAACACCACCTCGGCTGAGCTCTGGAGAAAAGGAAAAGCAGGTTTCAGCGGCACAATTATATACACAGAGAGGGAGGCTGGGCACTGCGGTTGTAGGCTTCGCCCAAATCACAGACTAGTTAGTGATGGGGCTGAAACTAGAATCCATGTCTCCCAACTTTCACCCTAGATTCCAAACACTTTGCCTCAAGCCTTTTGAAAGGAAGATGCCAGCTGATTATCCAATATCCCTAGGGTACCCAGACATCTGCTTGGATTTACTGTATAGACGGTCCCTTCTTAACTTTCTCTACTTATGGAAGGCACGATATGGTATAGACAGAGAACTGGAAGCTGGAGATAATCCTTTAAATGAGTCGTGCTCACCCGGGAAGCTGCCGCGTACTCAGTGATGTCCGAGACTCACCCCAGAAGCTTTTTCAATGTACATGGGCTGGGCTTACTTCTAATCCCCCTGAGGTAGTAACTTCTAGAAATGGGACCTAGTCACGTAGATGAGACTCCCTGCCCTAAGCCTTATTTGAGACATTCAGCTGAATACTCCAGGTGCTAAGCAGCAGAACTGAAACTTATTTGCCTTCTCCTCCCAACTTGACTACTTTCTTCTAACAGAAGCGCTAATGAACGTGGACTTGACCTAAAGGATGAGGGGAGGAAGAAACAGCAAGAGGCCTGAATGGTCCACTAGGCGAAGTCTCTGTTCCTGAGTGATCCCCAGATTCATGCCCGAGTTGGTGGTGCTCGTGAAAACTAAGCAGGTGCTCTCCAGCACACCAGACCCAGAGCAAGCCAGATCCGATTAGAGATGCTTGTTCAATATTCAAAATGTAAAACATAGAGGTTGCTGAACCAGCACTTTGAAAAGTTAATTAAATGCCAGGTTTCTTTTTAAGAGCTATTCCATCACTCACTGATTGCTTTGGCCATTTTGCAGAATGAAGTTTTAACCCGGGACAATGAGAGTAAACGTTCTCTCTCACCTCCTCCGCCTTGGGGAGCTGAGTGAGAGAGGAAAAACACACCGGCTGCCCCTCCCCACATCACCGCAGGCTCTGATGGCCCTCTCCAAATTGCCTATAACGCTCAGCCATGAAGCTGCCGAGTGCTCAGAAGCGTGGCCTCTCAGGTAGAGGAGGTGAAGGTGAAGGGTGCTGTCTTGCTGTTGTGACCTGCATTGAAAGCCGAGTCCCTCAGCCCCACACTCACCCAGGCCCCTCCTGGTCTTCATCCCAGCTTCTCTCTGACCTACGCTTAGCCTCTCCTGCTTGGTTCAGTGTACCTACTCTCAACTCTCAGGGGAAAGAAAACCCAGTCCTGGCCCCCAGCCCACCCCTCCTTTATGCCACCACGTCCCCTACGAGTCTGCCCTGAGAAGGATGATGACTGATGACAACAGTCAACATTTACGAAGCTTGTTAGGCACCAGCCACTGTCATTATCGTATTTATAATACTATTATATAATTATATAATCACACATGTCCTGTATAGTATAGATTATCTTATTTCAGTATCGTAGTACCTGATTTTATTCTCTCTGTTTTACAGGTGAGGAGCTCAGAGAGGTAAGTAACTTGCCTAAGGTCACCTACCTTGAAAGTGGTAGGGCCAGAATGCAAGCAGGTATCTGACTCCAAACCTCAGCTCCCAACCCTCACACCATGGAGACATGCAGGCAGTTCTATACCATGGGAACTGCTCGTCTGCTTCAAATCCAACTAATATTTTCCATATTTCCTCGGTAAATTTTACCAAAGTGTGAGAGAGAAGGCAATATTCCCGGATCATCCTTTCAACTTACGGTAGCGCTATAGCTTTGTCAGTCCTGACGATTTGGTAGTTAATGCTGGTTTAATTGTTCTGTGATTATTATACATGTTTTATTTACAATGCAACAGTGTGCATCATGGCAAAAAAGAGATCCAGTCCTGCTAAGTCACCTTTCTCTCCATGTTCCCCCCTTTATGAATTTCTTTTGCTCAAATGTAATCCCTTTTTTTTGGCATTTAGAGCCTGCACTGACACTCGATGGTGTGATTTGGGCAGCTGAGCACAAGCTTGATCCCAGGGGCACATCTGTGACTTCAGCCACATGGGGCCAGGGCGGAATCTTGGATCCTCATAGTTTTATTCCTGCCTGCGGGGTCTGTCTCCTCCCTGCTGCATCAAGGGGCCTGATCTGGCCATCACAATCAAGTGGGACTAGCAAGTCGTCATGACCCCCAACTGCAGGGACCCCATGAACTTCTAGGGAAAAGACCACAAACAACCTGGATTCCCCGTCACCAGACAGAAAGCCTTAACTGCGGCAACATGGGTTATGTGCTGAAGGGTAAAAGGCAGCCCTAATGTAGACATCATCTCAGTTAAAATGTTTCTCTCGAGTTTAATGGAAGACTGCAGAGATCTAAATGGAGATAAAGTACCACGGCTCAGAGAACAGCCAGAATGCTATCTTTATGCAGCATGACAATGTTCAGTGGTTAATTAGACACCGTTAACCTATTTTAGCAGGGGACATAACTGGGATAAATGGGGGGAAGTGTCCTTGAAGTCTCTTAATAGCCACAGCACATACTGGACCCTAGACCCACCTCCCTGCTGCAAGGCAGAGCAGGCCTAAAATAGACCAAAGTGCCAAGCACGTGGCGCCTCGCCTGTCCCTGGGGAAGGCCCCGTGCGAGGCCATCCCTCATGGATCACTCTGACCCAGGGAGGAACGTGAAGGGTTTGGATGAGTGGTTCTGACTATAACTTATTGCAGGTGAGAGAAACAACAAAGCCATACTAAGGCACCGGCATGGTGCCCATGACAAAGAGAAGGAACTCTGCAGCAGGGGCCAAATGCATGAAGAAAAACTGGCCAGGGGAAGAGCAGGAGAGAAAGAACAACTACATTGATGCCAAAGCTACTTTACATTTTTTAAATGTCAAGTAAAAATTTCCTCCTCTGGAGAGAAAAAATCAAAATGCCATTTTCTTGCAAGGTTTTCTACCCTGATAATTCTTTAATGTCCAATAAAA
Source organism: Cacajao melanocephalus (assembly GCA_963573385.1). NCBI lineage: Eukaryota > Metazoa > Chordata > Mammalia > Primates > Pitheciidae > Cacajao > Cacajao melanocephalus. The sequence continues at coordinate 142,398 of CAUYLG010074135.1, forward strand.
ACCTCACAGTTGCCACCAAGTCTCACTGAGGTCAATTTTACCAAGGCATGAGACAGAAGGCAATATTCCCAGATCGTCTGATGTCACCGGCAAATCCAGAAACCAGGCTCTATTTTATAAATGTGTGACCTGACAAATGAGCCTTCACAGTGAAAACCAAATCTGAGAAAGGAGAAATCTGCCATTGTCATCTTGGCTACACTGCTCATGCCATCCCAGTCAGCAGACTGGGTAACTGGGGTCCCTCTGCTCTAAGCTGCCCCCACATCTACTCATTAAAAGCTAGATTTTTCTCATGAACTGAAGTTTTCCTTGTCCAGTAGATTTCTCCTCATTTAAATCTCCCGTGAAAGCTGAAGTCACCAGCCCCTTTCCCCTCAGTTTCTAGTTCTTGCCATTCATGGGTTTAGCATCTAGCATATGCTAGTAGGTACCGTATTTTCTTCCTTCTTTTAAAAACAGGCACGTATTCCCTAACACCCAAATTTTGGCACTCGGGGGTTTTAGGTCACACTAGACCATATTTAGCTCCTGCCCGCACAGTTCATCAGTAAGATGTCTGGTAGAAAGATAAAAACCCATGTATACACCACCAAAGGCCCAGTGAATCACAAGGCAATTCCTGGGAAAATGTTGCCCCCTGCTGGTCATATTAAAAATGACAGCTTTGTTTGCTTCAACTAAACGTACAAAAAAAAAAAGGTTGAAATACACAGAAACACTTTGAGTAGCTACAAACAGTTATGGGAACATATATAATGTAATATGCCTGCTATCAAGAAAAGGCATCAGACTTTATAATTCTAGAGGTTTTAGGCATCTCTAATGAACTTTTTTTTATTCAGGAAACCATTATTGGATCACTAATCATCTAGGCACGAGCGAGAGGTGTTGGGAATTGGGGATCTTTCGCTCAAGATTTTACAATCTGGCAGGAGAAAAGAACATTACGAAAATAACACTAACACCTCCATAAACTTACATACTGTAAGGCCAACAAGACTCTCACCACCAGATGGGTACAGTGATGTGCACCTGTAATCCCAGCTACTCAAGAGGCTAAGGTGGGAAAATCACTTGAGCCCAGGAGTTGAAGACCAGCCTAAGCAACAAAACAAGACCTCATCTCTAAAAAAAAACAAAAAACAAAAGACTCCCACCACACCCAAACTGTACAGCTGCAAGATGAAGAAACTGAGGCCAGGAGTCCTCCGAGAGATCTAATGAAGGCTCCGAAGCCAGTGGACCCAATGCTGGACCCGGAAACTGAGGTTCACAATCCCGTGCTTGTGCTGCTCGTTCTATTGAGCCCCAGATCTGACAGGACAGGTGAGGTGGGTGTAAGCAAAATGTCACAGGAGCACTAAAGAGGAAACCAGCCATTCTAGCTGGGGGTGTAGGGAGGCTTCCAGGAAGCCATGCCAATTGAGAGACGAGGAGGCTTGCAATGGACAGAAAAGCTGCAGAAGGGAAACCCCTTGAACAGAGGTCAGAGGCCTGCAGGGGCTGAGGGAGTTCAGAAAACAGCAGGGGACATGGTGTGGCTGAAATACAGATAAGGTGGTGGCTGGAGATGAGAATGCCACCAGGGCTGAGTGGGTCAGCAATCGGACCAAACAAGACGGTATTACTGGTGTCAACTCTATAAACATATACACTGACGTTGATTGGGGATCAGGAGGGCATCTGGGGCTAGAAATTAATTTTCCCCGGGTTCTTTACTTCCCCCCTTCAAGTTACTTATGCCCACATATACAGATGTCAATGATCTAATATTACGCAACTTACCCTGTATCGTGCAGTACAAAAGCAGCACAAAGCAGTTAAGTGGAAGAAGCTGTTATTGTTCCCACCGGGAGAAGGAAGCGGGGTGGGGCGGGAAGAAGCATCCAAGAAGAACTGCCATATGACAGTGCTCCCCAAACATCCACCACTTCCAAGTGCCACCTTGACGAATTTTGCTATAGCTATGTACTTTCTGCTTTCTGCAACTACTTAGTATTTTCTTTAAATTGATTCCTTGGCTTTAATTTTTTTAAAGAAAACTCAATATCCTCAATGGAAAGCTATCATCACCAGCCATAGGGAGATAACTGTAAAAAACAACATAGCTTTTAAAAAACTATAAATTTTATTCGCTAGATATTGCTGTTTGTCAAAAGTCCAAGAGCCTACAATCTATTTTTTATTAAAAGGGGAGCCTATTTTTGATAAAAGGGGAGCCTATTTTTTATTAAAAGGGGAGATTAGCAGGGTTAGAGAAGTGTTAAAGAAAGACTGGCTGCTGGGTGCGGTGGCTTATGCCTGTAATCCCAGCACTTTGGGAGGCCGAGGCGGGCGGATCACGAGGTCAGGATTCGAGACCAGCCTGGCCAACATGGTGATACCCCATCCCTACTAAAGATATAAAAAATTAGCCAGGCATGGTGGCAGGCATCTGTAATCCCAGCTACTTGGGAGGCTGAGGCAGGAGAATTGCTCGAACCAGGGAGGCGGAGGTTGCAGTGAGCTGAGATCTCGCCATTACACTCCAGCCTGGGCAACAGGGCGAGACTCCGTCTAGAAAAGAAAGACTGACTGGCTGCAAATGGAGACTTTTCCATTGGCATGATCAGAGGAACTGAAAGCTAATGGAAAAGAATACCTTTAGGACTAGACACCAATCTTAGGAAAACAGACCTACAAGGATGGAGGATGGAGACAAATGAGATGGGATGTGGTGACTGAGGCAAGTAGAAACCACATGCCACAAGTCAGGGGACAAACTTCTCAGTGCGTCTGGAAACCTTTATTTCAATTCATGTTTGATTGCTGGAGTGGGTCTCTTACTTTTCCTGTATAGAAGTTTCTGCTCTATAATGAGGAAACCTGTAAAGATTTCCTTCTAGTAACTAACCCATCTTCTCTGCTTCTGTTCTTCTTTTATACCCTGTGGTCCCCCCGAAATCCCATAAACACACTGAGACTCACCCAAGTGATGAGGTACCCGAAGACAAGTTGCCTCAGTTCTGGTTGTTGGCATGCGAGCCACTGGGGGTGCACAGGACCCTGTGTGGCAGCCTCCTGGGAGGCTTAGGGCTCACCTTGGTAAATATGAACCAGGGGCACCCAGCCACTCTATCCCGTGGGCTCTTGTACAATGAGTGCTGTGAAAGCTGGAGAAACTGGTATAGCCATCAGTATTCAGCTCTAGAGGGGGCAGCATGGGTCAAAAAGTAAAATCACTGACCCACCCACTAGACCAGAAAAAACTCAGATGATGTGAGGGGCTTCCATTTCCTATGCATATTTATACCTACGTGTGCCCGACCTGTTTCATCTATATTAAAATTGCTTTCGGGTACTTCTCCATACAGGACTAAAAAGAAAAGGAAAGAAGTAGGTGTGATGTTCACAGATGCATTTTATTTTTGAGAGAACGAATCCATCAAAGGGAGAACAAGGAGATCATTTATGTTCGGAGAATTTTAACCAATGGTTGGCATCTCTAATCATTCCCTCCTGGCTTTCAGCAGCTCACTCTGTAAAGCAGCGGGCCCCCGTAGCAGAGACTGGATGGCTCAGGGGACACAACTTTTTTCCTTGGAAGTTTTTTTGTTCAATAAGATGGCTTCGTACGATCAACATCTCAATTCTGTGAGGGTCCCAGAGGACAGCGGTAAAGACAATTTTATTCTAACAGACTCACTCTTGCACAAATAGTACAGTGCATGGCCTTTTCATGAACTTGAGATAAATTCGTGCAGTGCTCAAGGTTTGAGAATGGGCATGGCTGCAGAATGAGAGGCACATTCTATTATACTAATTAGCTGTACGACCTTGGGCAGTGGGGCAAGGTGACATTTAAGGGCCTTTCTAACTCTAAGATTCTATAACTCAGTGTCACTTAACCTCCCTAGCTCTCATTTTCTCCATCTCCAAATGGAATGGGCCAGACTCCGTAGCTTCTCAGGACTCTCCCCAGCTCTGTGAATGATCACTGACCCTGCCTCCCACAAATTCTGGCCCCCACCTACATCTGTTCCCCATTAATACAGCTCTCCATTCTGACAACCCCCACACAGCCCCTTCCTTCCAACTGGTTTATCCAACCCTAAAATCTCAATCAAGACAATGTAGTATGCAGGTCTGACACGACAACATGGCAGGGGAAAGAAAAAAGGGGAAGGGAGGGAAGGAACAGAGGAGGAACGCAGGCGGGCAGGCGGGTGGGCAGGCGGGCGGGCGCTGGGCGGGCGGGCAGGCAGGTGGGCAGGCCTACCTCTTCCCTTTTTCAATTACTTTTAGGCAAAACCAAGTTGACCCAAACACTCTTTCTACTTAAGAATTTAAGGCATTTTCCTCCTTGGTCCGTCTTTCTTTTTCTTAGCTATTGTCAGACCTGCTACAACTTTCCCAATTGCACAGAGAAATGTTACTTCCCTTGCATACTCCTCTACTAAACAGTTAACCTGCTCTTAACATTTCCATTTGTTTTCTTCCTGCTTAATATGTCTTCTTTATTTCCTTTCACTCCGAGCAGTTGGAAAGAGGATAGCTATCTAGATCTGCCAAACCTTCCAAACAGAGGGACTCAGAAACCAACCTTCCTATTCCCCAAGTCAGACAGGACTTCAGGAACCCCAGGCTCAATCACTCAGAATCCGGCCAGCCAAGGGGTACGTGCTGAGCTCTAATCTCGGGCCCCAATTTCAACAACTAGCTTGAAGCCGGTGATTCTGAGCATGGGCTCCAGAGTCAGAGGGCGGCTTGAATATTTGTAGCCCCTCCAAAATTGATGTTGAAACTGAATCCCCAATGCAACAGTATTCAGGAGGTGACAAGGTCATGAGAGCTCCACCCTCAGGGATGGGAGGAGTCCCTTATCGAAGGGCTAGTGGGTAGCTAGTCCCTTCTGCCTTCTGCCAGGTGAGTACCTAGCAACAAAGCGCCATCTTGGAAGTACAGAGTAGCCCTTCCCAGACACTGAATCTGCTAGTGCGTTGATCTTGGATTTTCTAGCCTCCAGAACTGTGAGACACACATTTCTATCATTTATAAATTGCCCACTCTGTGGCAGTTTGTTATAGCAGCAGGAATCGGCTATAAGTTCAGAACAAAGTGTCATAGGTTCTGGGTTTAGAACCAAGTTTCATCATTTACTAGCTGCATGCTCTTGGACGAGTCACTTTAAACTCTGCCAAGCTGGTGATAATATCACATTCTACTTCACAAAGTTGTTCGAAGAATCAAATAAGTTAATTCAGGCAAAGCGTTTTGCATAGAACTTGGCACACAGGAAGTGCTCGGTGAACAGCAGCCGTTGCTACCATCGTCATTATTGCGGTGTGGTGGTGCTTCTCATTCTGTCTCTTCCCTGTGCTGCTTGTCCTTGCTTGAGATGCTGTCTTTCTCCTCCTTGATCCTGTAACTGACCCCTACCCTGAGATGGGTGCTGGCTGGGTATGCCCAGGGGAGTGGCTTCATACTTTTTGCTTCTGGGGACCAGCCACTTCCCCTGCTTGCAAATATTCCTGCCTCCCTTGCCGAACTTGTCTAGGCCACCCTCAGTGACAGGTCCAGCAGCCTGCCCTCGCCACCTGACCTGTTAACCCCATCTACAGGCTCCCCCGAAGCCCCACAGGAGAAACATTTTGTCCCGCTCACAAAGCCTTCCCACCAGCTGGCCACTGCTTTCCACAACACCATTAATTCTCCTCGCAGTTTCTCAGCAGGTAGCCCTCTCATTTTTCTTCCATCTCCTGTTTTATTTTTTCTGCCTCTTGGTTCCCTTTCTTCATTTCAGTCACTTCTGTTTATTCCTGTCTAAAAAGCAACTTTTTCTGGCTTTCATATCTTTCTGAAGGATTCTCCACCTCTGGGAAGCTTCTAGCATTAGGTGAAATGGTTTCTGCAGTACCTACACACCTAACCCTCACGTCACATGACACAGTCGTTAGAGTAGGGCAGTCTCATCTAGTGACTTCCGAAACTCAGCTTGATGGGGTCAGACCACAGAAAATAGCTTGGCACCCACCCAAAGCCATCTCCCCCCATCTTGATTCAAATACCGATTTGTTTGGGGTGACAATGAGCCAACTAAACATGTTTCCCAGCCTCTCTGGGACTGAGGGATAGTCATGCACCTCATTTCTGACCTGTGAGAAAAATGCAGCACATTCCTCTCCCTCACCTCCAAAAACACAAATTCTTGCTAAGAAAAAGCCCTCCCCCCTTCACTTTCACGTCACTCTTTTTTCTGCCTGGAAAACAGGGGAGGCTTGGCAGGACAGCAGCCATCACAGAGCCAGGAGGCATGAGCATGGTGACAAGGGCCCACATGCTAAGGACGCTGGGACAGAAAGGGAAAGAGCTCCATCCCTCCTGGCTCTGCGGGTACCTACAGCCCTGGGCTGCTAAGCCCTGGACCTCTCCTTTAGTGAGATCAACTCCTTTCTGTCCAAGCCTCTGTTAATAGGATTTTCTGTTGATCGCAGATTTTAGCTCCAACTACGACAGCACATCTCAAGTGAGAACTCACTCTAGTCAGGAGGGAATACATATCCTATGGAAAAAGCCACCTCACATAATTCTAATTAGTTAACCTTCACATATGGTTTCAGAACACAAAGCAATGATCTGACATGGATGCAAGAGGAGTACGATTCTAAGGATGCGAATGAGAGACACGGCCAGTATCTGCTAGAGAAAAAGCTGGCAAACCCAGGGGAAAAAGATGAGCAGACCCTCTCCACAACTTTGTCCAGCCTGAAAAGAGAACACTTGCTATTAAGAATGAGGATGAGTGAGCCCTTAAGAAGAGTGTGTTACGGTGATTTATAATGAGAAATATCTATTTGATCTTCATCTAAATAGTTGACCATTGAACAATGTGGGTGTTAGGGGCACGGACCCCTCATACAGTTGAAGTCTAACTTAACCACATACAGCCTACTGTTGACTGGAAGGCTCACTAATAACATAATTAGTCAATTGGTACATATGTTGTATGTTATATGACTATATACTATATTACAAGAAAGTAAGCTAGAGGAAAATTGGAAGGAAGAAAAACATATTTACTACCCATTACGTGGAAGTGCATCAGGAGGAGGAGGTAGAGGAGGGGTTGGCCTTGATGTTTCAGGGGTGGTGGAGGCAGAAGGAAACCCTCCTACAGGTGGGCTTTCTCAGTTCTAAAGGCCAGCTGTAAATCTTTGGTTTCCTGGCACATAGCTCCTAAAACCCTAGGAATCTCCAAAGTGATATGTCTTTTTGTATGCTAATGAATGACTGATGGGAGATACATGGAGGGGGACTTCTGGACAGCTTCAGAATGGAGGCTGGTTGCCAGGGAAACCCACTCCCTGACCTCAGGATAGGAGATGGGTTGAAGGTTGAGCTGATTGCCAATAACCAATGATTTAATCAATTGTGCCTACACAATGATGCTTCCATAAACATCCAAAAGGACTAGGTTCTGAGAGCTTCTGGGTTGCAGAGCAAGAATGTCTGCACGTGATGGGAGGGTGGCACACTTCAACTCCATGGGAACAGAAGCTCCTACAATCAGGTCCCTTCCAAACCTTGCCCTATGTAGCTCTTCATTTGCATCCTTTAAAATATGCTTTGTGGCCTGGCATGGTGGCTCACACCTATAATCCTAGCACTCTGGGAGGCCCAGGCGGGTGGATCACCTGAGGCCAGAGGATCGAGGCCAGCCTGGTCAACATGGTGAAACTGGGTATCTATTAAATATACAAAAGTTAGCTGGGCGTGGTGGTACATGCCTGTAATCCCAGCTACTCAGGAGGCTGAGGCACACGGGGCAGAAGGTGGAGGTTGCAGTGAGCTGAGATAGCGCCACCGCACTCTAGCCTGGGCGAATGAGACTCTGTCTCAAAAAAAAGAGAAATAAAATATGCTTTGTAATAAACTGGCAATAGTAAGTAAAGTGTTTGTTTCCCTGAGTTGTGAGCCACTCTAGCAAATTAATCAAACTGGAGAGGGGGTCGTAGGAACACTCGATTATAGCCAGTGGTTCAGACACACAGGTGAAACAACCCAGGGCTTGCAACTGGCATTGGAAATGTCGGCCAGTCTTATGGGACTCAGCTCTGAACCTGTGAGATCTGATGTTAACTCCAGGCAGATAGCATCAGAATTGAGGGAAACCGTAGAACAGACAGCTGGTGTCCACTGCAGAAATGGCTGGTGGATGGAGAAAAACTTCTATACACATGGTGTCACAGGCGGAGTACTGAGGGCATAGCAGGAGAAAACAGTTTTCACATTGCGCCAAGAGGACTCTACATTGGGAGAAACGGACTTCCTTTTACATCTGCAAGTACCCCAAGGTTGTGCCATGTCAAAAAGGCATTCAGAAGTGCAGGAGGCAGAGGCTGAAGTGAGCCAAGATCGCACCACTGCACCCAAGCCTGGGTGACAGAGCGAGACTCCATCTCAAACAAAAAAAGTGTGATACCTCACCACCAGTCCCACTCCTGTCAACATCACAGTGGCTCCTATTTCCTAAAAAATAAGGCCTGCCTGGAGTTCTAGGCCCTGCACATGAGCTCTTCTCTACCCTGCCCACCTATCCTTCTCTTCCCCTCTGCAAAGCCTGGTGTGCTCAGCCTAAACACACTGTGGCAGTTCATTCTTGCCTCTACTCACTTGGCCCCTGGCCCCGCCTCAGTGCTTGTCAACTGTTTCATTTCAAGGTAATAAAATAAACCACAAACTAAAAGAACTTGTTTCAAGCAAGTCATCTAGAAAATATGTTTTGGATGTTCACACATCCTTTTGGAGCTGGGGAGGGCCTTTGAGACCCCTTGTGTGTAAGGCTGAAGAGTCAGAGGCCAAGGGCACTGAACTGGTTGCACAGGGCTACACTGCACCTCTTCTCCTCTCACCCCAGCCCAGGGCTCTGCTCTGTGCCCACTGCACAGGCAGATGTCCTGACTCCTAATGACACCCGGGGAAAAGGTGGCCCAATAAGAAAAGGTGGCTCAGAAATGAACTTAGGAAATGGCCTCAAAGGCAGACACCTAACCCGATTTAACACATACTTGGGCTTGCTCTGGGCTACTCTGCCCTCAGTCTAGCCATGGAGTCACAGGCCCCAAAACCAGAAGCAGTTTTACAGGTGCACCTGTAACTAGAACCTGGCTCCTAAGTGGGCCGCCTGGGAATGGATCCAGTTCTTAGAGAGCACTGCAGGGTTAGAAGGGACAATCATTTCCAATGCTTAATTGAACTTAATGACTAGCCTAATTAAGCCTTTTAATGGCAGGGCTGGCAGGGCCGGCAGGGCCTTGGCCAGTGCCCCTAAGAGCAGGCTGCATCCTCTGCACTCACCTTCTTCTGGTGGGTCAGGCAGCTGGCTGGAGCATAGCTCTGCAGAGAGTGAGGCCAAAGGAAGCTGAGAAGGGCTTAGGTCACGCATGTGCTCCTTGCCATTATTCTCACAAGCTGAACATATTGGTTTCTTGTCAAAATAGCCCTCAGGGAATATCTGCTGAGGCTCTACCATGGGCAAAGACGCTGTATCAGGTGTCAAGGGGGCATAAAAACAGAAAGCAGCAAAGCGCTGAGAATGAGACCATGATCCCTTCGATTAGACTTACCTGGCCCAAGTTCTGGCTGGCTAGTCACTAGCTGTGTGACTCTGAGGAAGTTACTTAACTTTTTGAAATCAGTTTCCTCATCTGCAAGCAGGGATAATAACAGCACCTACTCCATGGGTTGTTTCAAGGAAAAAGATAACTGTGTTTAGCACAGTGCCCAGCAAAATAAGTCACAATAAATAATGCGTGTACATGGGTGTGTGTGTATGTGTGTCCCCTCATCTAAACAACTGGATAGACAACACGTGTAGGCTCTCCACACACGAGTTCTGCAGCACATCTCTGGAAACCAGAATCTGTTTCTGAGGATGAAGCTGCAAATTTCCTAAAGTCTAGAGCTGTCTAAAGAAACTCACGGGGTAGATAATGGCAAAAACAGAAAAAAAGAAAGAAAGAACCTAAATGTCCACCAACAGGGGAACAGTGCATCCATATCACGGGATTATTATGGAGCAGTAAGAAAACTGCAGTAAATCGATGTGTACTAAAAGATCTCCAGGATGTACTTATTGCAAGAATAAAAAAGAATGTAAGGTGCAGAATGCACTTAATATGATTTGTTTATGTAAAAAAAAATACTAGGCTTAGTCAAATTTAGCTTTATCTGTCTTGTTTGAATTTTTACATCATTAAAGAGCTATCAGTTTGCTTGTATAACTGAAAAGGACTTTATTAAAAAACAGACTTAGTGGGGTTGTTTCTACCAAGTTCCCCAGCTGGAGGGTTCAAGCAGACCCTGGCCAGCACTTAGCAGAAACACTAGAATTTGACAGGACATTGGATGAGACTGGCTCTAACTTTCTACTCCCGCAAGCCCTCTACTTTGTGAAGGCCAGAAAAACAAAGGAATATTCCATAGGCGGCTGTGCTTTTGGCTGTTATCATTTAAGGGACACTTCCGTGGGCTGCTCATTTCTCTCCTGACTCTCCGAGACCCTCCAACTTTACAATACTACCCTTGCCTCCAGTAACTGACCTGCTGTAGTCACCAGAGCATTTTCATTTCTGCAAAACTAGAAACTGTAAAGGCCAAAAGTCAAAACCTTCACAGGACGTACAGAGAGCCCACTGTAGAACCACTCTTGGTTTTAATTACAACGAAAGTCAAGGGTAGCTTCATTTAAGAAAAAGCTCAAGGCCAGAGAGGAAGCTGGGAGCAGGCTTTCAGGGAGGTAAGGCTTGCGCCTGCACCTGGCCATCTTTTGGCAGTCTCCCTGCAAGGCCAGCCCACAGGTAATTGGGAAACGGTTCTGCTGACAGGCCCTTAGAGGTGCAGCCTTGTACAATGTGTGGCCTCTGGGTTTCAGCTGTCCTCTCCCTGGCACACATGCATAGGCATCAAGTTCATCTCAAGCCCCCGCCTGTTCTCCAGCCACCTCCCTAGGGCATAGGGTGCTCCCCTCTGCTCCAGGGAGAGAACTGACCAGGGCTACTTGTCAGGAGGACTGCTCTGCTTTTCAGAGTGAGAAGTAAAGTATCCAAATGATGCTGCAGCAGGGCTTGTGGGGACACCCTGCTGTCGCCTTTGAATGGGAGGCACTCAACAGAAGTGCAAGAGTCCAGTGATTTCATGCTTTGTCATTTGCCTAAGTAAAAGGGCTTTGTGACACTAGTCATCAGCCATCTGAGGCCTTAAACTGCAATGAACATAACCTAGAATGTCTCTGCTTGCTCTGCACCAAATGTCACTCTATCAAGACAAGTAGAAGTTCATGAAAGTGCTCACCCAAATCCTCAATGAGAAAAAGGCTGATGCACCTTCATACCTCTTCCCTAGCCTATGGATCTACGTGGACCATATTTAAAGCCTTCACAATACTTTCCAAGGGTGATGTTATGCCTATCACATGAATAAACAATAGAAGTCTGTTTTTTTTCAGTCTGGGAAAATATCACATGTATTACCTGCCTGTGATTACTTTTATTGAAATAGGAAATTCTGGAGTACTCTGCAGCGCTTAAAAATAAGGCTGTTCAGTCAGGCACATTGGCTCACACCTGTAATCCCAGCACTCTGGGAGGTCAAGGTGGGAGGATGGCTTGAGCCCAGGAGTTCAAAACCAGCCTGGGCAACACAGTAAAACCCTGTCTCCACCAAAAAATTAAAAAATTAGCTGGGCATGGTGGCACATACCTGTAGTCCCAGCTACTCAAGAGGCTGAGATGGGAGGAAGGCTTGAGGCTGGGAGGCCAAGGCTGCAGTGAGCCTTGATCACACCATTTCACTCCAGCATGGGTGACAGAGTGAGACCCTGTTTCAAAAAAGGAAAAGAAGCTCTTCTACTCCTTATTAAGATCAGCAAGAAAAATTGTTATAGATTTTTTAAAAACATGCAGAATGCATATGTTCCCATTTGTGTCTGTAGGTAGGTGAGGAGAATATATTAACCTGCATAGAATACCTTTGGAGAGAAACACAAAAGAGCTGGTTAAAAGTGGTTGCCTCCAGGAGAGGAAACTGGATGCCTGAGAAAGTCAGGAAGGGAGAGAGAGACTTAGGTTTCATCTCCCATTCTTTCATATCTTTTGAATTCTATACTATGTTATGTTTCTTTTTTATTTAAGAATAAATAAATAAAATTCACCAAGAGTTCTAATGTCTCAAAAGAAGACACGATGTTATGCAAAAACCAAAATCTAAAAATGTGTACTGACTCCATATCCCACTCCCTTTCTCTCTCTTCCAGCCCTCTTGAAATGATCCACCTTTTTCAACTTAGTTACATTTGAGCTTTAAAGTCAAAGAGACTTCACTCCACAAAAAGGCAGGCCAGGCACAATGGCTCACACTTGTAATCCCAGCACTTTGGGAGTCCAAGGCAGGAAGACTGCTTGAGATCAGGAGTTCAAGACCAGCCTGGGTGACATAGCAAGAGTTCATCTCTACAAAAAATTTTAAAATGTGGCAGGTATGGTGGCGCACGCCTGTAGTCCCAATTACTCAGGAGTACCTGTAGTCCCAGCTACTGAGGAGGCAGGAGGACAGCTTGAGCCCAGGAGTTTGAGGTTAAAGTAAACTATGATCACATCTCCACCCTCCAGCCTGGGTGACAGAGTGAGACCTTGTCTCAAAAAAAAAAAAAAAAAAAGCAGTATACTATTACAAAAAGGAGTTGTTTCTAACATTAGACCTGGGTGCCCGTGCTGGACAAGGGTCCCCAGAATGAGCAAATGCTTACCTTTACATCTATGCCCACGAATAGTGACTTTCAGGAAGTACCTACCTCACTGTACACACTTCGGGGGCTGAGTAGGAAAGGACGCCAGGCCTAAGTGGAACTAGCAGTTACAGTGAGACCTACCTATCAGTGTAATAGGGAACAAGCTCCACAGACAGGCTGTTCCACCATGACCCACCCGTTATTCTCACCAGCTACCAGAACAAATGACATCTACCAAAACAATACAAATGTGTGAAGATAGGAAAGGCCTAAGAACAGAATGAGTGTGACACATCTCATGCTTTTCCCTACTTCAATGAGGATACTTGTTTTTCACTAGTTATTTCGATGTACACAGTCTGGGAGTGATTCATTTCATCTTCAAATCTTGCTGAACATATATGATTTCCTGCAATAAACAATGCAACCGAATCCCAATTTTTAAAAATAACTGTGGATTCTCTAAGTTCATTAAAATAAAAACTTACCTAGCTCTTCCTCTACCATCTTTCTGTCCAGGCTCTGAATATAAGTTGAGAGCAAAGCAAAAAATGACACTTTGGGGAGCCTATCTAGAATAAACAAATCTAAGATGTACATTAACAAGATATGATGTTACATGGTCCCAACGCCACCCTTTCTGAACTGACGATATCTCAGAAGGCACATGGCAGAAAAGCATCTATGCAGGGCAAAATGCATGAAGGTGAAATTGAGACAGAGGTCCAAGCAGAGAGTTCACATGAGTATCTCCAAAAACCACAGAATTGGGGACATAGCCCCTAAACTCTAGGCACAGCCACTGGAAATGGGAGCACAATTAGCTACCCAAGACCTTCCTTCTCAACCATCTCACAGGCAACAGCCCCATCTGATTTCGCCAGATGTTCAACACTCATTTCCGGTACCTGACTGACTTAGTTAACAACCAAATAACTGTTCACCCACATTGTTCAGGACTCCGGTCATGCCATACTGATTCCAAGTTCTTTGTGGCTGAGGGTAACAAGGGAAAAATCAATTCTCAATATTTCAATTTTGTTTTGTGTTTCTTGAAAACAAAATGAGCAGAATTGTGTTTACTGATGAAAATCTGAAGGTCAAGGATTAAGTCCTTTTACTTTACTGAAAATCAGAGCTGATGGTCATACCAGGGACACCCTTTTCAATTATTAGAACTCTGCAAGAAATGACCAAAATTTACTCATTGATCAAATATGTACTGAGCACCTATGTGTACCAAGCCTTACAGACCCAGATGCAAACAAAATAGACACACATCTCTTGCACAGTAACTATTTGCTTGTTACTGTTAATAGTAATGCAAAGGCAAAGGCAGCTGCAGCTCTAAATTAGTTCAATTTTTAAAAAGTTTAAAAAACAGAGAATAAGGGAAAAGCCACATTTAGGCAAACATGAACAACTGGTTGCTCCAGGTAAAAGTATACATGGGTGTTTACTGTACCACTATTGCAACTTTTCTATAGGCTTGAAATTTTTCAAAATAAAAATATAGGAGAAAAATGTAGGATTACAAATATAAAATGTATTTCAAGCTACCAACTAGCTGCTGTGAGATGGTTCATTAAGGAAGAATTTCTGTTAATAAATGGAAATTAGAAAATCATCATTTGACAACCTTTAATGAAATCACGCCTCTAGCAGCTATCATCAGTGGATGTTCCAACCATGAGAAGGGAGTCTGATGGGGCTATAAAAAGGAGACACACAGCCCTGCCCCCACTGGTCAATCACAGGCTCAAAGTGGAATGACTGGACACCTGTGCCTTCTCACACCTGTGCCTTCAAGGCAATATACTGGGATGTACACGGCACCACTTACAAGTATTCCTGCCCAAACTAGGCGTAAATGGAACTACCATTTAGAGCTACACCTAACTATCAGTTTAACAGGGAACATGAGGGGCAGAAACAAGTTAAATACCATGACTAGGAAGTAAAGGGTCAAATCCAGAATGTGGGAAACTCTATAGGACACGTTTCTTTAAAAAAGGAAATCATCATGACCACCTGGGCAACACAGCAAGACCCTGTCTCCACAAAACATTTTTAAAAATTTAGCCAGGCATGGTGGCATGCACCTGTCCTAGCTAATTGGGAGTCTGGGGCAGAAGTATCACTTGAGCCCAGGAGTTTAAGGTTGCAGTGAGCTCTGATGCCACTGCACTCAAGACTGAGGAACAGAGCAAGACCCTGTTTCTAAAAAAGAAGGAAGAAAGGGAGGGAGGAAAGATCAATGGCATTGGGGGAAAAACGGGGGGTGGCGATTGTTGCAGAATAAAAGAGAGACTATAGAAATATAACTAGGCCAGGCGAGATGGCTAACGCCTAGCACTCTGGGAGGCTGAGGTGGGAGGATCACCTGAGGTCAGGAGTTCAAGACCAGCCTGGCCAACACGGTGAAACCCCAACTCTATTAAAAATACAAAAATTAGTCAGGCATGGTGGTACGCGCTTACAGTCTCAGCTACTCAGGAGGCTGAGGTAGGAGAATGGCTTGAACCTGGGAGGTGAAGATTACAGTGAACAATCACACCACGGCACTACAGGCTGGGCAACAGAGTGAGACTCCATCTCAAAAAAAAAAAAAAGAAAGAAAGAAATATAACAGCTAAATACAATATATGGACCTTGATTTGTCCTTTTTTCAATCCACCTACAAAATACATTTTTGAGACAATGGAAGTAACTCAATATGACCTGGATATCAGATGACATTAAGGAATTATTAATTTTGAAGCAAATGCTAATGTCACGATGGTTTATAAAAAGTCCTTATCGGTTAACAAAAATTATCTCCAGCAGCAACAGAAAAGGTATGAGGAAGGGAATCAACTGCATTGTTTATATATCATCAAGCTTCTCTACTCATCCTTGGCCTCGTACAGGTTAAAGCGTGTTCACATCCATAGGTACACCTTCTTGAGACTAAGTAACTGTGCACCCTTATGAATGTCTGACATAGTACTTCCCTGTCTTTTTTAAGACATGAAGCAGTTAAAAAAATAACGTACAAATGGCTAACTGGGGTGGATGGATGAGACTTCTCATTGCCACAGGTCATCAGCCTAGGGGCCTTGGCTAGACATATCCCAACAGGGACACGGGCAAGGAATGCCCACATCACGGCACAGCGGCACCCACAGTACAGGACACGGCACACCAGTGGGCAGCTCCAGCTAACCTTCCCTCTGTGATGCCTTTCTGGGAAATTGACTTCTATGGGGATGGACAGCCTGTAACAGAGCTGGTTTAAGACGACAGAACATATGTTTGCAACTGTGCTTACCGATCTCGGAGCCCTCTGGCTCCGTGAGTTTTTGCTTTTCACACTTTCGTAGCCTAATAGGAATTAACTACTTGCTGCTAAAAAGAGGCAAAAAGATCTGGTATGGCAATGACATAGAGGGAGAGGACAGAAGCCCTTTAGTATTCTTGGAACATCTATGCCATTAAAAAAAGAGAGAGAAAAAAAAAAGAGAGGAGGAGGGAAGGGGGATAACCTCGGGACCAGCACACAGCAGTTCTACTGCCATCTTGATGTCCTTGATGCGTGCAGATGGTGTGGAAGTGGCTGGCACCAGAACAGCCCATGAGAAGGAATGAGCGGCCAATGGAGATTTATGTGAGGAGAGTGAGATGGACAAGGTAAAATTGTCAGGAGGAGTTGTTAGAAAGTAAAATATATTGTGACAATTCCACTCCTGCCGTTCATCAATAAACTGACAGATCATTTAGTGTCAATTAGGAGTGATAGATGGACAAGTCCCCATGATCCTGGGCCAAAATTAATGGCTGGGAGGGAGAGGGTGATTGAAAATGACGGCTGACATTGAGAGCAAAGTCCTGAAAGTCCCTGAGGGACCATTACTTGCCTCATTCCCTTGCAGATCAATGCAGGGACAAACCCAAAAACAGACACTTTGAGACAAAACTTAATCAGACTACCTTTCCTTCCCTCTTTACCAAGCTGGCTTTCTCTCTTCAGCTCTATTCCCCATGGCCAAGTCAGTGACCCACCACAGATGTCCTAGTTCGGGCAACTTCAGAGCCAAGGACAGCTCCAAGATGGAATCTCTGGCATAGCTATGACTCTGATGCCAAGGGGAAGGGACTGGTAGTGATCCCAGGCCCCAGGCAATTCCTGAACTTAGCCCTTTCTGTGGCTCAGGGATGAGCAATTTAGCCCTGGCACCCAATATCTCTAGCCAGTGAGGTGGCTGACACATGTTCTGCTCTCTATCCTGGGCAGTGTGATACAAATAAAGCTGAGGTAGCCCAGAACTCATATTCCTTAGCTATGAGCTCCTCAATCAGCTCCATAAACAGCCCTTCTACTTCTCACTGATGACACTTTCCTCCTACCTTCTTTGCACAGGGATACCTACCTTATTGGAAAGAATCTACCCAACAGAGTTAGTGTAATGCATATATAAGGTGCTGTCATGGGCTGAATATTGTGTCTCCCCAAATTCCCATGTTGAAACCCTAATCGCCAATGTGATGATGTTTGGAGGTGGGACTTTCAGAGCTACTTAGGTTTAGATGAGATTATGAGGGTGGAGCCCTCATGATGGGGACGAGAAAGAGACATAAAATCTCACTCCTTATGTGCACGTGCCAAGGAAAGATACCTAAGAACATAACTCGGAAAATGGCCTCATCAAGAACCCAACCATGATAGCACCCTGATCTCAGATTTCCAACCTCCAGAATCATGAGAAATAAATGTTTGTTGTTTAAACCTCCCAGTATATGGCAACTTGTTAGAGCAACCAAATTAAGACAAGCACCTAGCTCAGTGCCATTGTTATTATCATCCAAAAAGAAATTAAGGTGAGTACGCTATTTTCTGGTGTCAATTCTCTGCTGTAACTAGACTGACAATAAGGTTATTATCACTCCCACAACAACAAATCTTAAACCAAAATGCTTTCTTCATAATCTTGTTCTGACCATCAAAATTCATCCAGCTTGACTCCTACCTCCTCTGTAAGGTACTCCCTGACCATAACGGTTACTCTCTCTTCTGACATCACATCACCAGTGTCACTCATTCACTTGTTCCTCATTTACAATGTGCTCCTTCGGCCAACATGCTCCTTCTGCCATTCCTGATTTTTCTGGATGAAAATGTCTCCTGAATTAGAATTTGAGCTCTTGCAGGACAGGAAGTATATCTTCTACTCTGGTACTCACTAGAGTATCCAGCAATAGTAGGAGCTCATGTTTCCAATCTTAATGAGGTAGGTCCTCAAAGCAGCCCAAGTCACCTCTTATCCCTCGTCAGCCTCTTTTTCTGTTTTAAATCTGTTCTACTTGACCTCAAGATACTACTCTCCTTTGCCTCAACAAGCACAACAGTCAATCTGTCTTCCCACTGTGAAGAACAGGAAAAAAAGAAGCTAAACCAAAAGGAAATTCTCTAAATTCCCCATTCCCCTCAACCCTCCTCAATAACTTACTCAGCCTTTCCAAGCTCCACCTATCTTGGAGGAAAATTATCCACGCCCCCTCCTCCTGTCCCAGGTCAATCAGTCTCTCTTGGAAGGTCTTATCCTATCCCTCCAGGATCGTGTTACATCAATTAACCCCCTATCACATCTCTAGTCACTCTTTCCTTATATATTACAGACACGATTCTTTATCTAGACTCGTCTTCCAAATACTGTTCCATCCCTTTCCTTTTTTCATAGCATCCTATATTACTGGCCACTTCCTCATGTCCCACGTCCTCTTCAATCTACTGTAATCTGGCTTCTGCTCAAACACAAATCACTGTAACCACTTTCTCAAAGGCCCCTCGTAACTTCCAAACAGCCAAATCCAAAGATCTGTCCTTGTCTTCTCCTATTTTTGTAGATGACTCAAAGCGCATCTCTTTTTTGACCTCACTTCTCAACTCCTGAGCTGTGGAAATTACCTACATGTCCCACTATCAGCCCCTAAATCAGGTCTCTCCTGCCTTCCCTCTCTCACAGCACCACTACCATTCAGACACCTAAGTGGGGCTCCTTGCAGTGACTCTTCCCTCTGTCTTACATCCAACCAATGGCATTTCTATTAACTCTACCTCCAAAAGGTCTCGACATCTCCTTTCCTTTCCATCCTCACACCACGCCCCTGGTTTAGGCTCTTATCTTTCACGCAGATTATTACTTCCCAACAGGTCTTCCCAGCATTTCAGCTCTCCACCTTCCACACTGAAAGCAAAGTGACCATTTAAAAATACTGATCTGATCATTTGTTCTTATGTTCAATAAACAGTCACTGAGTGCTTACTATGAACTAGGCACTGTGCAAGGTACTGTGGGTATGTAAATAAGAGAATGTGTCTTCTCTCATGGAGCTTACATGACAGCCGATAGAAAAAGGGAATAGGTATGCAGGCTTGCAGGTATGTCAGGTAGCGATAAATAAAGCAGGCAATGGGACCACAGAGCGATGAGTGCTGCTACTTTATGTAAAGTGAGGTCAGGTAGGACCTTGCAAGCCATAGTAAGGACTTTGGGTTCCACTTTGGGTGGCATGCTACTGCAGGGTTCTGGGTGTACATAAAAGGTTTGCACCTGTTTTAGAAGGGTCACTCTGGTTATGTAGAGATAACACAGAGGGAACCTCGTCAGGAAGTTCTCACTTGAGCCGGTCCAAGAAATGATGGTGGCTGCAGCCAAGCACTGGCAGTTCAGACAACAGATATATTTCAACAGCAGACTTAACAGGGTTGGCTGGCAGACTGAATGGGTTGATATAAAGAGAGGAAGCCAGGATAATCCCAAAGTTTACAATCTGAGCAATTAGGAAGATAGAGTCACCACTTACTGAGATCTAGGGAAGACTTTGGAGGCACAATTAGCGGAGGGGGTACAAGGGATTGAAATTAAGAAGACTAATTTGGATGTGTCAGGTTTGCATTGCATATTCCAGTTGAAAACATCAAGTAGACAAATGGTCGTCCAGGAGAACTGGGCTGGAAATATAAATTCTGGAGTAATCACTGCGTAGACGATAGTCAAACCTGAGACCAGGCTGAGATCATGCAGAAAGTGAGTGTTGACAGAGAGGAGAGGAGGTCAGGGAAAGAGCTCCGAGCATTCCAACATTTCGAGGGGTCAGAACCAGCCACAGACTGAAAAGCCAAGCAAGTGAATACCTCAGAAAGTAACATGTGACAAGGAAAAGCTTCTCTCTCCAAGAGGCAACAGATTTGATCTGGAAAAATCTTTAACATTTTCACTGAGGAATGAGTACTGTGATAATCTTTTGTTCTCCAAGAAGCAGACATGATTTATCTTATTTTCCTATTTTTTTTTTCTTTTTTTGAGATAGCGTCTCACTCGGTAGCCCAGGCTGGAGTGCAGTGGCACAATCTTGGGTCACTGGAACCTCTGCCCCCTGGGTTCAAGCGATTCTCCTGCCTCAGCCTCCTGAGTAGCTGGGATTACAGGCGCACACCACCACGCCTGGCTAATTTTGTATTATGACAGGGTTTCACCATGTTGGTCAGGCTGGTTTTGAACTCCTGACCTCCTGATCCGCCTGCCTCAGCCTCCCAAAATGCTGGGATTATAGGCGTGAGCCACCCTACCCAGCTTATTTTCTTATTTCAAAATAAATTCCAGATGTGACAAGTATTAAAATCCCCTAATAATTTAGGAAAACAAGGCTACTCCATAAGATTCACATTAGAGACCTGCATTTCAACAACACCTCCTTGTTTTTGCTTAACTCTAAAAATGATTCTTATGGTCTATAAGGAAAACAACATGGTATGTAATAGCCTAGGAATAGAGAGACCACTGGCACAGAATAATGAGTCCAAAAGCAGACTCCGGTACGTACAAAGATTTAGAATACAATAAAGGTGGCTTCTCAAATCACTAGGAAAAGATAGATTTTTAAATAAATGGTGCTGGGACAATAGCCATTTAGAAAAAAGTAAAACCATACATCAAAATAAATTCCACATGGATCAGCAATCTCAGTTTTTAAAATCAAAGGGTGTGGCTGTATTCCAATAAAACCTTATAAAAATAGGCAGCTAGTCTGTAGGCCATAGTTTGCTAATACCTAGGATATAGAAACAAAGGAGGAGAAATATAAACTCTTACATACATACAGATATATAAATTACATATATCTGTATATACAATTTACAGATCTGTATATAAAATTTTATATATATATATACATATTTACTTTTCCAAAAAGAAGTATAGGAAAGAAGTATAGGGAATGGATGGGAATGAGGCAGAGGGAATGATAAGGATGGGAGTGATAACATCTCTGAGTATATCTTTCTATACAATTTTAACTCTTGATCAATGTAAATGTTCTACATATTCAAAGGTGATTTAAATAAAAAGGATTTTTTAAAACCTTACAATTGAACACGAATAGAAACAAGTGAATGTAATTGTGTATTAAATTGATATCTGAACCTAAATGAGAAATAATTCAAGTAACTTCTGAAAACAGTATCCTGAACTTGTGTGATACATTTTAAGAACAAAAAGAACCACAAAGAAATCTTAAGCTTTTCTTAGGAAGTTTCTCTTTGATAATGACATTAGTATAATAACTGTAAAACTACTTTGTGTGTGTTACAGGATAGAGCGTATTTTTTTTAAATGTGTTTCCTAGTTCTATTAAAAAAGCCTAGAAGCAAAGATATCCAATAGTAATGAACAGTGTGCATGCAGATCTTGAATTCTAAAACTGTTCTCTAACAAAAGGACCCAGGCCTCCTTGGAGAAGTAGCTGACTCCAAGGAAAGTACAAAGTTATTCTGGAGCATCTTGCTGCATTGAAAACAACCATGTGCTCAAATACTAATAAAGTATAAACGCATAAGAGCCATCTTGAAGTTCTCCCTGCCCAAACATGGGACAACCTGAGCACTAATAATAATCAGTATTATAGAAAATAAAAACCGTGGTGATGGAAATGAGTTGCAACACAATGAACAATAAAAATCCATGAGTCCAGCCAGGTGGAGAAGTTCATGCCTATAATCTCAGCACTTTGGGAGGCCAAAGTAGGAGGACTGCCAGGAGTTTGAGACCAACCTCAGCAACAAAGTGAGACCACATCTCTACAAAAATAAGAATAAAAAAAAATTAGCCAGGCATTGTGGTGCAGTGCATGCCTATAGTCCTAGCTACTGGGGAGGCTGAAGCAGGAAGGTCACTTGAGCCCAGGAGTCTGAGGTTACAGTGAACTATGATTGCATCATTGCACTCTAGCCTAGACAACAGAGAGAGATCCTGTCTCAAAAAAAAAAAAAAAAAAAAAAAAAAGTAAAAAAATAGACACATAAACCAATGTAACAGAACAGAAAACCTAGAAATAGAACAGCATACCAACCAATCTGCGGCAAAGTCAACAAAAATAAGCAACAGGGAAAAGACATCCTATTCAATAAATGGTGCTGGGAAAATCAGCTAACCATAAGTAAAAGAATGAAATTGGACCCATTCCTATCACTGTATTAAAAAAAAAATTAACTCAAGGCTGGGCACAGTGGCTCACACCTATAATCCCAGCACTTTGAGAGGCCGAGGCAGGTGGATCACCTGAGGTCAGGAGTTCTAGACCAGCCTGGCCAACATGGTGAAACCGCTTTTTCCACTAAAAATACAAAAATTAGCTGGGCGTGGTGGCACATGCCTGTAACATCAGCTAGCAGGAAGCTAAGGCAGGAGAATGGCGTAAGCCTGGGAGGCGGAGGTTGCAGTGAGGTGAGATCGTGCCATTGCACTCCAGCCAGGGTGACAAGAGCAAAACTCTGTCTCAAAAAAAAAAAAATTAACTCAAGATGGATTAAAGACAAACATAAGATCTCAAACTACAAAAATCCTAGAGGAAGGCCTAGGAAATGCCCTTCTGGATGTCAGCTTTGGCAAATAATTTATTACCAAGTCCTCAAAAGCAACTGTGACAAAAAGAAAAATTGACAAGTGGGTTCTAATTAAATTAACAAGCTTCTGCACAGCAAAAGAAACTATCAATAGGGTAAACAAACCTACAGAATGGGAATGGGAGAAACTTTTGCAAACTATGCATCTGCCAAAGGACTAATGTCCAGAATCTATAAGGAACTTAAACAAATCAGCAAGAAAAAAACCAAATAACCCCATTAAAAAGTGGCAAAGGACATGAACAGACACTTCTCAAAAGAAGACATACAAGCAGCCAACAAACATAGGAGTAAATGCTTAACATCACTATCAGAGAAATGCATACTGAAGCCACCATGAGATACCATCTCACACCAGTCAGAATGGCTATTGTTAAAAAGTCAAAAAATAACAGATGTTGGTGAGGCTTCTGAGAAAAAGGAATGCTTACCCACTGTTGGTGGGAATCCAAATTAGTTTAGCCACTGTGGAAAGCAGACTGGAGATTTCTCAAAGAACTAAAAATAGAACTACCATTTGACCCAGCAATCCCATTACTGGGGGGTATATACATACCCAAAGGAAAACAAATCATTCAACAAAAAAAAATATACATACAAATATATGTTCATCGCAACACTGTTCACAACAGGAAAGACATGGAATCAGCCTAGGTGCCCATCAATGGTGGACTGGATAAAGAAAATGTGGTACATATATATCATAGAATACTATGCAACCATTAAAAAGAATGAAATCACATCCTTTGCAGCAACATGGTTATAGCTGGAGGCCATTATCCTAGGCAAACTAACGCAGAAACAGAAAACCAAATATTGCAAGGTCTCACTCATAAGTAGAAGCTAAATCCTGGCCACATATAGACACAGGTAGAAACAACAGACACTGGGGACTCCAAAAGGGGTTCGGGCGAGGACTAAAAAACTTCCTATTGGGTACTATGTTCACTATCTGAGTGACAGGATCAACAGAAGCTCAAATCTCAGCATCATGCAATATACCCTTGTAACATACCTGCACATGGATTTCCTGAATCTAAAATAAAATAATAGAATTTTTTTAATCCATGAGTCCATGATTTTAAAAAGAGAGAGCAATAGAAAAAGAAAAGAGGGGGGAAAGTAAATTCTTCTTCACAGAAAAACTCCAAGCAATTAATATAGAATGGTAGAATGAGGAAGTTAACATTTTACAACCCCTGATATAGTAATTGATTCAGGGCAAAGATCATTAATGGATGCTAAAACCACCAAGTGAAAGGCTGTGGATGAACAGGATTCGAAGTGGCACCCCAAACAATGACTAAGTATTTATAAAAGAAAAAAAGAACCTTTACAATGGAGAGATCTAGAGATCACCACCTAGACCAAGTTCTAAAACTCGGTAACAACCAAGGGATCAGCTGATGTCACACGCCTCCTAATTTAATAAGTTCAAAAGGACACGTGATCACCTGCTCTGGTCAACAACCTTTAACTTCAATCTTTTGAAGAATCAATTAGAGAAACCCAGAATGCGAGACAGTCTACAACACAACTGGCCTGGATTCCTCAAAAAAGTCAATGTCTTAGTGGGGAATGGGGAAGGGTGAGGACTAGTTTAGATCAAGAGAGACTAAAAAAACAACTACGAAACACAATGTTTGAGCTCTGATTGGATCCTGGAGTTACAAAAGACATCTAGGGGAACAAAGGGGGGGATTTAAATATAAACTATATATTAAATATTATTAAGCCACTATATAATGTCTTAGATATGAGTGATACTGTGATCATGTAGAGAATATCATTAATCTTGAGAGATGCATGCTAAAATATTTAGGGGTGAAATGTCATGACAGCTACAACTTATTTTCAGGCTAAGGAAAAAAAGTGTGGGGGGGGGGTGTTGGGGAAGGGGGAAGGGACAAAAAAGTGGGAGGAGAGGGTGGAAAAACTTGGAAGTAAATATTTTTAATAATGATTTTCTTTTAAATTTAGCTTTTAAGTTCAGGGGTACATGTGCAGGTTTGTTATATATGTACAATTGTGTCACAGGAGTTTGTTGTACAGATCATTTAATCACCCAGGCATTAAGCCTAGTACCCATCAGTTATTCTTCCTGATCCTTTCTGACCTCCCACCCTCCACCTTTCAATAGACCCCAGTGTGTGTTGTTCTCCTCTTTGTGTTCGTGTGTTCTCATCATTTAGCTTCTACTTACAAGTGAGAACATACAGTGTTTGGTTTTCTGTTTCCCCAGTATGTGTTGTTCTCCTCTATGTGTCCATGTGTTCTCATCATTTAGCTTCTACTTACAAGTCAGAACATACAGTTTTTCGTTTTCTGTTTCTGTTTCTACATCAAACTTACATCAGTTTGCTAAGGATAGTGGCTTCTAGCTCTATCCACATTCTTGCAAAGAACATGATCTTGTTCTTTTTTATGGCTACATAGTATTCCATGGTGTATATATACCACATTTTCTTTATCTAGTCTACCATTGATGGGCAAGGTTGATTCCATGTCTTTACTACTGCAAATAGTGCTGCAATGAACATATGCATGCGTCTTTATAATAAAATGATATATTATTTTGGGTATAAACCCAGTAATGGGATTGCTGGGTCATATGGTATTTCTTTCTCGAGGTCTCTGAAGAATCACCACATTGTCTTTCACAAGGATTGAACCAAGTTACACTCACACCAACACTGTATAATCGTTCCTTTTTCTCTGCAACCTCACCAGCAATTTTTTGACTTTTTAGTAATTGCTATCTGACTGGCGTGAGATGGTATCTCACCGTGATTTTGATTTACAAGTCTCTACTGATCAGTGATGTTGAGTTTCTTCAAGCATGTCTTCTTTTGGAAAGTGTCTGCTCATATCCTTTGCCCATTTTTTAATGGGGTTGGGTTTTCCTTGTAAATTTAAGTTCCTTATAGATGCTAGATATTACACTTTTGTCAGATGCACAGTTTGCAAAAGTTTTCTCCCATCCTGTAAGTCATCTGCTCACTCTGTTGACAGTTTCCTTTGCTGTGAAGAAGCTCTTTGGTTTAATTAGATCCCATTTGTCAATTTTTGCTTTTGTTGCAATTGCTTCTGGTGTCTTCCTCATAAAATCTTTGCCCGATCCTATGTCCAGAATAGTACTGCGTAGGTTGTCTTCCAGAGTTTTTATATTTTTGGGTTTTACATTTAAGGCTTTTATCCACATTGAGTTAATTTTTGTATGTGGTGTAAAGAAAGGGTTCAGTTTCAGTCTTCCGCATATGACTAGCCAGTTATCTCAACACCATTTATTGAGTAAGGAATCCTTTCCCCATGGCTTGTTTTTGTCAGGTTTGTTGAAGATAGTTGCAGGTATGTGGCCTTATTTCTGGGTTCTTTATTCTGTTCTATTGGTCTGTGCGTCTTTTCTTGTACCAGTAGCATGCTGTTTTGGTTTCTGTAGCCCTGTAGTATAGTGTAATGCCTCCAGGTTTTTCTGGTGGGTGGGTGTATGGGTGTGTGTGTGTGTGTGTGTGTGTGTGTGTGTGTGTCTGCGTCTGTGTTTTCTTTTACTTAGGATTGCCTTGGCTATTCGGGCCCTTTTTTGTTCCATACAAATTTTAAAATATTTTTTTCTAGTTCTGTGAAGAACGCCAATGGTAGCTTAATAGAATTAGCATTGTCTCTATAAGTTGCTTTTGCCGGTATGGTCATTTTAACAATATTGAGTCTTCCTATCCATGAGCATGGACTGTTTCTCCATTTGTATCATCTCTGACTTCTTTGAACAGTGTTTTGTAGTTCTCCTTGTAGAGATCTTTCAAGATAGTGCTATTTTGAAGGCAATAACTGCTCAAGGAAAGTCTAAACTAGAATAATGACTATTCTTTGAGAAACTATTCTCGTGTATATCTTAAGCAGTTAAATTTGATAACTGGCCATCTCACTGGTATAATTTTTTTAAATCTTTCATCTAAGACTTAGTGCAAGGGATTAAGGAATGAAATATAATCCAGTCTTCAGAACTGGACTCTGAACTAAACTAAAAAACATTAAGCATGCTCCTTAAAGGCATGTATGACTCCACTTATTTCATCTATAAAATGGGACCAAAGGCAAAGGCTAGCAAAATGTCTTGGCCTTACTATCATATTCTCCATCAGGCTGGCCTAGATTAACTATACTTAAGCAATGAATGAAACTTCAAGAATCACAAAGACTAACTGTCATCAAAACCTGTTTAAAGGATCTGGAAGGTGTTGACAGCTACAGAGGCTAACAAATGTGGCTAAAGGTGACAGCTAGCACTATCTTATTATAGAGGCCATTCACAAAATACATGTTACCTAACACTTTGATGTTTTAGAACCATAAAACTTAGAGAGACCTGCCTTATTACCTTACTCCTTATGCACTACTGTTAGTCATAACTTAATTGCAGCAACTGGCTATGTACTAGCTTTATGCTGAGTACTCTTCCTGTGTATTCAAGGCTCAGAACAACTCTTTGCAATGGGTATTAGTATTGCTACTTTACAGGGTTAGGTAACTTCCCCAAGTTTACACAGCCAGTTAAATGCTGAAACCTGAATTCAAACCCTGGTATGTCTGAATCAAATACCCATGGTTTTAACCTTACTGTGATGTTGCTTCCTATGAGTAAAACAAGAGATAACTTAATTACCATACCTTAGCCTGAAAATCCTGCCGGTTTGAGTGTGGAAGAAATGCAGAGAGGGCATGTGGTAGGAAGAAGTCTGAGGAACACCTCCTCCCTATTTAAGACAAGGTAATTCTGTAATTCTGAAACCATTCCAGAGATATGGATGCTTATCCTGAATAACTGAAGATCTCGCAGAGATTTCTACTCTAAGTCATGTGCATTCCCAGATGCTGGCAGAAATCCAAGGGGATATCATTCATTGGTTATGTTTAATTCAAGCTTGTCCAACCTGCCTTATTTTGTTGTTGTTCTGCTCTGATTTATTTTAGGCTTTTAGCAGCCTGAAACAATGGTTTTTAGTTTCTGTCACTAGTGATAAGTGGAAAAGAGGGATAAAGAAGGGGTTTTACTGGCCCAATCAGAAACAGAAACTAAGAACCCGTGACTGTATTCTCTTCCCTTGAACACCCCTGGCTACTTCTTAACATCATAAGGTTTAGAAAATACTTCTGATACTACAGCTTTGGAAATCTGACATTCCTATGCTAAGGCTTTAATGTAGTTCACAACTAAAGAAGATTCCTGACATTCAAAATAAACACTGCTTTTCTTGATGTGGAATTACTTCTCCCAAACAGCCCCTTCATATGAAGCATTTATGCCACCATAAAGATCCCAAAGCTCCTGCAACTCATAAATATCGCCACCTGCCAGAATGAGGACTGGGCAAGGTGTATACCATAGCTGAGCCAGAACATGGTCAGAATGAGGATAAGAAACAGTTACCATCATAACAAAAGCCAATGTCCATCAAGTGCTTCCTAAATGCTTCTCTCTCTTCTAAACGTGTTATACATATGAATTCATTTAATCCTCACAATGATCCTTTCAAGTAAGAACTATTTTTAACCCCATTGTAGAGATGCAGAAATGGAGACCAGAGATGTTAAATTACTTGCTTGCAGTCTCTGAGATAATAAATGGCATAGCTAGGATTCCAAACCAGGCAGTTGCCTCCAGAACCTGTGGCTCTCACCTACCACACTCCGCTGCTTCTCAATATGGAACCACAGGGATCAGCTTCTGGTCTAAGGTATGGAAAGGCTTCAAGGGCTAAACACAACAGCAATAGTCCTGTTACATATGTAATTTCCTTCAGTCTTTGAATCACCCTGTAGGGAACATCAATGTGTCCACCCAGGGCTCAGCTATGGTATACACCTTGCCCAACCTCATCCAGCTCAGAGAGAATGGCATCTGCAACCACAGCCCCACACTGTGAGCCCTATGCAGTTTATAAAGTGCTGCTGCATGCACTGCGACATTAGGTTTCCCAGCCTTCCCAAGAGCTCTGGATAGGCTGATTAGATAATGTTGGACGGTTATGGCACCAATATTCATGCCAACTTACAGTAAACTCAAGATACCAACTAGGCAGGGTGATGGGACATCTGTATTATTCTCCTTTATGAACAAGGACTGATCTATGTCAGGGGAAGACATACCACAGGGTTCATCAGCAGCTACCAGCAGGCAATTCCATTATGTTTAGAAAATTAAGAAGAACACAGAATGCTGCAAGATGGATAAGCTTTGAAAACATTGTGACAAGTGAGAGAAGTCAGCCGTAAAGGACCACATAATGTAGATTCTACTTAAATAAAATGTCCAGAATACGCAAATCAGAGAGAGAAAGTTGACTGGCAGCCACCTAGATCTAGGGAGGTTGAGGGGACATGGGAAGTGGCTGCTGATAGATACAGGGTTTCTTTTGATGGGGAGGTGATAAAAATGCTGTAAAATTGATTGTGGTGATGGCTGTGAAACTCTGTGAATATATTAAGAATGATTAAATTATACATTTTAAATGGGTGAACTGTATGATATGTAAAATTTTTCTCAATAAAGCTATTGCAAAAAATAAAACAACACAGGAGCAAAGTCCCCGCCCCGCTGTGTCCAGCACCACCCCCACTTCTATGAGCTACTGGTACTCACTTTGAAGTCTTCACAGAATCATCTGCCCAGCCTCCTTCTCGGCAGCGAGGAAACTGGGGAGGGGAAGTCTACAAGTCAAAAGAACACAGTCACTCAACATTTGCATTTATTTTATTTTATTTTTTATTTTCTATTGTTTGAGATGAAGTCTCGCTCTGTCACCCAGGCTGGAGTGCAGTGGTGCAATCTCGGCTCACTGGAACCTCCACCTCCTGGGTTCAAGAGATTCTCACACCTCAGCCTCCCAAGTAGCTGGGATTACAGGCATGCACCACCACGCACAGCTAATTTTTATATTTTTAGTAGAGATGGAGTTTTACCACGGTGGCCAGGCTGGTCTCAAACTCCTGACCTAAAGTGATCTGCCCGCCTGGGCCTCCCGAAGTGCTGGGATTACAGGCGTGAGCCACCACACCTGGCCAACATTTGTGTTTAAACACCAATGGTTGAGGGTAAGGTCACCTACACCAATCAATATTCAGACTACCTTTTGAATAAAAATACAGTAACCTTTCTAATTTACTATGAAAATCTGGGTTCCTTCATACCCTCCTGGTGAGTTATAAATTGGCACAATGCTTCTGCAGGGCTATTTGGTGATGTTTATTGAAAGCCTTAAAAATATTCATACTTTGTTGACCTAGGAATCTCAGGAATTGATCTCAAGGAAAAAATCAGAAAGGAATATAATGTTATTTCTGAGTAGGAATAGCTGAAAACAACCAAAATTGCAAGCAATAAGGAATTAAGTAAATGGTGGAATGAAAATACTATGCAAAAAAAAAAAAGTTATAAGAAATACCCAATGATATAAGAAAGTTCAATACATTTTAATTTTCAAAAATATGTTACCAAACAGTAAGTATATGCTTTTGTCGCATTATTTGAAATAATTATCAATACGTACTATCTAGTGTTAATGGGTTATATGTACATGACTAAGAGGGGACTCCATGGCAATTTTAATTTTCCTTTTCTCTGCTGCTTTTATAAAAATAAAAGTAATAAAATAAAAATATAAGAGTGAGACTTGCTTAGAAGACAAAAACTAAGTAGGTGGATGGATTAAAAATCTATTCAAGAGGCCCGCCCCAACCTCTGCCACCGTTGCCAGTGACCGAGTACACTGACAAAGGAGCTTGGGGATTGACTTGCCCCCACTCCCAATCACCACTAGCACCCAGGTATGCCATCTAGGGGCCTGAGGATAGGCTGACCCCACCCACTGCCACCACTGCCACCACTGCCAGAACACACATGACCCAGGGGCCTAGGATCAATCCACCCTGCCCACCACCATTGGTGCACATTTCCTGGGGTCCAAAGGACCGTTTTGCCCTGTCTGCCACCCACGCATGGTCTGGGGGACTGGGAATAGGCCTATCCTGCCTGCCAAAAAGAAAAAAGCTGGAGACATCACACTATTTGACTTCAAATTAATAAATGGCAGAAATAGTCCTTAGCTATCAATAATAACCTTGAATGTAAATGGATTAAAACTCCTCACTAAACTGGCTGAATGAATTAAAAAACATCACTCTATGCTGTGTATAAGAAACTTACTTCACTTACAAAGACACACATAGACTGAAAGTGAAGGGATGGAAAAAAAAATTCCTGCAAGTAAAAACCAAAAGCAAGCAGGAGAAGCTACACTTACACGAGATAACACAGATTTTAAGTCAAAAATTGTAAAGGGAGGCTGAGGCAGGAGAATCACTTGATCCCAGGAGGCGGAGGTTGCAGTGAGCCGAGATCGCACCACTGCACTCTAGCCTGGAAACAGAGCAAGACATCATCTCGAAAAAAAAAAAAAAAAAATTGTAAAGAAGGTCATTCTATAGTGATAAGGGGATCAATATAACAATTCTAAATATATATGTACCCAACACTGGAGCCTCCAGATAATAAAAAGCAAATATTATTAGACCTAAATAGACTCCGACACAATAATAGTTGGTAACTTCAACATCCAACTCTCAGTACTGGATAGATCATCTGGACAGAAAACCAATGAAGAAAACTGGGATTTAAATTGCACTTTAAACCAAATGAAACTAACAGACATTTACGGAACATATCATCCAACAGCCACAGAACACACATTCATCTCATCAGCACATGGAACATTCTCCAGGATAGACCTTATGTTAGGTCACAAAACAAATGTCAAGAAATTTTTAAAAACTGAAATCATATCAAGTATCCTTCAGATGACAATGGAATAAAACTAGAAATCAATAACAAGAGGAATTATGGAAACTGTACAAATACACAGAAATTAAACAACATGCACCTGAACAACCATTGGATCAATGAAGAAATTAAGAAGAAAATTTAAAAATTTATTGAAACAAATGAAAACAGAAACACAACATACCAAAATCTATGGGATACAGCAAAAGCAGAGCCAAGAGGGAAGTATAGCAATAAACACCTACATGGAAAAAAAAAAAGGAAAGATTCCAAACGAACAAACTAACAACACACCTCGGGGAACTAGAAACGCAGGAACAAGCCAAACCCAAAATCACTAGAAGGAAAGAAATAATAAAGATCAGAGCAGAACTAAACAAAATAGAGACTTAAAAAAACACAAAGGATCAATGAAACAAAAGATGATTTTTTGAAAAGATAAACAAAATTAGTAAACTGCTAGCTAGACTAACCAAGAGAAAAAGAGAGAAGACCCAAATAAATAAACGTAGAAATGAGAAAAGAGACATTACAACTGACACCCAGAAACACAAAGGATCATAAGAGACAATTATAAACAACTATATGCTAATAAATTGGAAAAACTAGAGGAAATGGATAAATTCCTGGACACATACAACCTACCAAGATTGAACCAGGAAGAAACAGAAAACCTGAACAGACCACTAACAAGTAATGAGATTGAATCAGTAATAACAAAAAAAAAAAACCTCCCAAAAAAGAAAAGCCCAAGACTAGATAGCTTTACTGCTAAATTCTACCAAACTTATAAAGAACTAACACCAATTTTTCTTAATCTATTACCAAAAATTGTATGGGAGGAAGTTCTTCCCAACTCATTCTACAAGGCCAGTATTACTCTGACACAAAAATCAGGTAAGGACACAAGCACCACCACCACCACCACAACTGTAGGCCAACATCCCTGATGAACATAGGATGCAAAAATCCCCAGCTAAATACAACCAAACTGAATCCAACAACACATCAAAAAGATAATACACCACAATCAAGTGGGATCTATCCCAAGGATACAAGGATGGTTCAACATAAGCAAACCAATAAATGTAATATATCACACCAATAGAATGAGGGATAAAAACCATATTTTCATCTCAATAGATGCAGAAAAAGCATTTGATATAATTGAACATCCCTTCATAATAAAAATTCTCAGCAAATCAGACATAGAAGGAACAAATCAGGCCTTAACTTAATAAAGGCCACATATGACAAACCCATAACTAACATCATACTTAATGGAGAAAAGCTGAACATTTTTCCTCTAAGAACTGGAACAAGACAAGGATGTCCATTTTCACCGCTTTAATTCAACATAGTACCAGTTTTTTACAACATAGTACTAGTTTTATACAACATAGTTCTAGCCAGAGTAATCAGGCAAGAGAAAGAAAAAAAGTCATCCAAATTGGAAGAGACGAAGCAAAATTGTCCCTCTTTGCAAATGACATGATCTTATATATACAAAAACCTGAAGATTCCATCAAAAAATTCCTAGAACTAATAAATGAATTCAGTAAAGTTGCAGGATACAAAATCAAAATACAAAAATCAGTAGTGTTTCTACACACCAATAACAAACTAGTTGAAAAATAAATCAGGAAAGTTATCCCATTTAGAATACCTACAAAAAACATACTTAGGAATACATTTATCCAAAAAGGTGAAAGACTTCTACAATGAAAACTATAAAACACTGATGAAAGAAATTGAAAATGACTGTACTACCCACAGGAATCTACAGGTTCAATACAATGCTGTCAAAATACCCATGACATTCTTCACAGAAACAGAAAAACAATCCTAAAATTTGTATAGAACCACAAAAGGGCCTGAACAGCCAATGGAACATTGGGCAAAAAGAACAAAGCTGGAGGCATCACACTATTTGACTTCAAAATATTTAATACTATAAAGCTATAGTAACCAAAACAGCGTAATATTAGTATAAAAACAAATAGAGGCCGGGCATGGTGGCTTGCTTCTGTAATCCCAGCACTTTGGGAGGCTGAGGCAGGTGGATCACCAGAGGTCACAAGTTCAAGACCAGCCTGGCCAACATGGCGAAACCCAGTATCTACTAAAAATACAAAAATGAGTCAGGCATGGTAGCAGGTGCCTGTAATCCCAGGTGCTCGGCTGAGTGGGATAAT
Source organism: Cacajao melanocephalus (assembly GCA_963573385.1). Taxonomy (NCBI): domain Eukaryota; kingdom Metazoa; phylum Chordata; class Mammalia; order Primates; family Pitheciidae; genus Cacajao; species Cacajao melanocephalus. The sequence continues at coordinate 176,135 of CAUYLG010074135.1, forward strand.
CACTTGAACTCATTAAGTGGAGGTTGCAGCAAGCCAAGATTGCGCCATTGCACGCCAGCCTAAGCGACAAGAGTGAAACTCCGTCTCAAAAAAATAATAAATAGAAATAAAAATAAAAACAAATAGATCAATGGAAGAGAACAGAGAACCAAGGAATAAATCCACGTATTTCTAGCCAACTGATTTTTTAAGAAGATGCTAAGAACATATTAGGGAAACAAGAGTCTCCTCAGTAAGTAGTACTGGGAAAACTGGATATCCATATGCAGAAGAATAACCCCCCATCTTTCACCATATACAAAAATCAAATCAAAATGGATTAAAGACTTAAATGTAAGACCTGAAACTATAAAAACTACTAAATGAAACCTTATGCACAGCAAAGGAAACAATCAACACAGTGAAAGGATAAACTATAGGAAAATATATCTGCAAACCATTCATCCAACAAGGAACTAGTATCGAGAATATGCAAGAAATTCAAATAATTCAATAGCAAAAAAACAAAAAAACCCATTAAAAAGCAGGCAAAGGATCTGAAAACAATCTCAAAAGATGACATACAAGTGGCCAAATATATGAAAAAATGCTCTACATTACTGATCACGAGAGAGATGCAAATCCAAAACCACACTGAGATATCATCTTACCCCAGTTAAAATGGCTCCTTTGAGCCTGGTCTGAGCTGTCACTTTACTAATGGATATCAAATGGTTCATAGTGTTCCCTAAGATTCTAAAAACCAAAATGCTTTATTTTCCTTAACCATAAACCCCAGGAGACCATGGCTATTGGGTGAAAATCCTTTCTGCCTAGAGGTAACACAAAGCCACATTTCCTCTCATTTTCTTCCCATTATAAAATGGTACTAGCAGCTTCAAAACAAAGAGATCACCAGCTAAGAGTTGCTCCTCCAGAGCCACACAGTTTAACACCTATTTCTAAAATCAAAGGATTTTTTCACCAATAACTGAAGCCATTAGGAGTTGATATAATATAGTAAAAACTGTATAAGCTACTTTTCATTCCTCCACCCAAACACTGAGATCACTCAGAAAAGTAAAAACTGCAAACAAATCCTCCGAGCAAAATGAGTCAGGAGCTATGGTAGTTATCTTGCTTCCCACTGGGAGTCTTGGCGAACCTCAGGAGAGAGCGCTGAGGCAGAGGGGAGAGAAGGAGGGGCCGGTAAGCTTAGCTCTCTGCTAAGTAGGCTTGCACATTTAGAGGGAGATGCCTATCTCCTGATGGGAAGTCCTTACATTCATGATTTAGTTCTCTGAGTCCAAGGATTAGAAATGCGTTTGTAAACACCCCCTACTATGAGTCTTGTTACAGGCACACACAAATACCCCATCTGGATGAGACAGACTTAATTAGCAACTATTACCAAGTTATATGTTCTTCCCCAGAAATCAACTTTGTTCCCTATGTGGGGAACTGCACACTGGCCCTATCTGCACGAGGTGCAATAGAAAAAGTGTAAGACGTCATCCCTGTCCCAAATGTTCCATGAGTCAAGAAGATGCAGAGTTCAGTGGATCAGGCCTGTACAAAATCCATGTAATTGGACGTCAGGCTTAATCTGAAACAAGAGGCCACAATGGAGGGAAGAAGTAGGCATCAGTGAGGGAGACACAGAGTTGTTTCAGGAACAGGCTGAATACAGGATCCAAAGGTGAAGCTGAAGAGGAATCCCTCAGCCATGGGGCAGTTCCAGCAAACTTTGCAGTTTTCTTGCCATCTTGGTGGTTTCTACCGGGGCATTATTAACGCTGCTCTGATAAGCACGCATAAAGCTTACTATACATGTCTAAAAGCTAAACAGAATTGTACAGACTCAGGAAGTGCTGAGAAGGAGAGGTCAAGGAAGCTTTATGGGCAAAGTTGGGCTTGTCCTGGATTGGAAACATAAAGGAAAAAACATTCCAGAAGCAACCAGATCCAAGGGTGTAGTGATACTGGGGATGGCACATAACTCTCCCATAGCAAAATGTTGTTACTTGACCATCATATTATAAGGGTCCCTGGGAAACATCTTTGGGAGTTTGAGCCCCTCAGCATCCATTACTCTACAATGCAGGCCTTAAGGGGAAGCTGATGCAACTTGATCAAAATGTGGCGGTTTAAAATTAAACACAAACAATCTGAAATGTAAGCAGATGACTGGCTTGTAGCAATATGATTTTTTTAGAACATCATAAATTTTTAATCCTTTCTTTATGGGTTACCTAGACTACTTTTGATTTAGAAAACTATAGAAAGTTAGTAAGTGCCACAAGCGAATGCCAGGCAGTAGCACGTGTCAATTTTCCACAGAGTCCTGAAGGCACTGCTTGGGGTCTCTGCTCATACTTGCTGGAATCAACTGCAGCAGATTTTAGTCCATGGTTTGCTCTTCCCCATATTTCTTTGCAAACTTTTCAGCCTTCTTATACGATTTTTTACAATCCTTGGAGTACTCTTCAGCTACGGTCAGCCGGAAATGGGTGCTAAGGCTGGGGTCGTTCACGAGTGCCAGGACAGCCTGGATCACTGGGTCAGTTTTGGTTGCTGGCTTCCAGTTTTCGGCACTAATTACTAAAAAGGACAGACCTGCTCCTTTTTGTCATTGTTTGGGTGACAGATCTTTAACTGTGGTCTTTGGGTTAAAATGGGTACTCTGCTGGAAAGCTGACTTGCATTCTGAAGGCCTCCTTATCACATGAAGCGTTGTCAGGAACAGTTAGCCCTTGCCGAGTCAAGAACTTAGCTTCCTCAAACCTGGATGTTATGATTTTATTCCACATTTTAGGTTTTGATTTTATTCCACGTGTTAAGGTTTTATTCCATATTTTCGGATTTCTTCAAGCTCCTTCATCAGCCTCCTGCTAGCTGCCATCTTGAATTTAGTGCTGCTCCTTTCCCCAGCAATATGATTTTAAAGGTCTAGTTGGTTCCTTTTGCATAGACAGACCAGCCCCTGAATACTCAGCTGCTCTCCCTAAGAGGTATCATGACACCTAGACACCTAGTTATCCCCATTTCAAAGAAAGCCCACAGCTGTCTCCCCAGGGCAATCTGAAACACAAGACACACAACTAGGCCAGTCACTGCTGTTGATCCTTTTATGACCAGCTACCAGAACTGCTGGCCTTCCCTTCCCAGAGGTGACAGATCAGATGCTGGGGAACTTGCAGGGGTATGAATGCCCTCACCAGCTCAACTGTCAGAGCTCCAGTCCCTGCCCTTTTTTCACAGATCTTTCTATTTGGACCAAGGGTCCTTCCCATCAGGTCTAGGTAGAGCCAGAGGAGACACAAATGCATGATTTATTTTTTTCTTCAAATGTTGTGAGTCTGAGTTCTCTACCTAATGGCCCACTCATTCACAGGAAAAAGAATTTACTCCTGCTCCATCACTGAAGCTAAAAACTTAATCTTCAGGTAGGCTAAGACAGTTGTGGCATTTTTTTCCTAGAGCTCCTCAACTCAGGAATCCTCCTTGACCAAGCACTTGGGAAGTCATCTGTTTGAGTTAGCACTTTGGAAGTATCTATTTTCTGTCCCTGTGTTAAGGAGGAGAGGAAGAAACTACATGGAAGAGAGTGATTATAGCTCAAACAAACTTAAAAGCCAGAAAGAAGTGAAGGCATGATCCTAGAATTCAAGAGTCCTAGTTTATTCTTTAAATTACCCTCCTGAAATTCAGAGGCACAGCCCCAAGACAACAGCTGGAAAATGATTTCCAATTTTGGCTGACTTATTGCCAGGTAACATTCCCTAAACTTGTTTTAAAAAAAGAAAGAGTCTTAAAATATGCAACACCAAGAGGGACAGAAATAGGAACAAGTGACGGTAGTCCTTAGGCAGTGCATCTCTCGTGTTCTCTCTTAAAAGCTGGAGTCACGTCTCCGAGTGTGGGAAATGAGCACAGCCTGCTGGGGCTGCCGCCTGATGGACGGAGGGGGCAGGACCCTGCATAGCTCCTGAAGAGCAGCAAAAATGTGTTCTCTCCAAAAATAAACAGGGGGCAGGAATGACTGCGAGTAAAGAGTTGGAAGCACGTGACTGGTGGTTGCAGTCCTGAAATACCAGCTTTCTACAAAAAGGAGCCTGTGAGAGGCAGAGAGTGGGAATTTCAGGAAATGACCTCTTTATATGGTCTCATCCGAATGGGCTAGGATTCAATAACTGGAATTACCATGTCAGAAGAAGTCTTTAGAGCCAGACTTGTTTCTGATCTTTATATGGTTCCCCCAGATTCTTAAGATGCCAAAACAGAAAAGATGCTGCAGTGCCAAAAAAGGAGCCTTCTGCGTTTAGAAACTTCTCACATACTCTCAGAAGTCCTGAAGAAACTCCACCCTAACCCCAAAATATGAACCAGGCCAGGAGTTCTAAGTCCAAACTGCAACCTGTTTCCAAAACTCAGTCCAAATACAAGCATAATTTCCAACAGAAAGACATTTAATTAAGCAAAATCTATTGCAAACTCCACACATATCCACCTTTCAGCTTCTAGGGGCAATGCAGCTCCCACATTCAATCACAGATTACTGACTAAAAACAAACTTCCCTTCCTTTCTCCAGCAATCTTAGAGAAGATCCAAGAAAGTTGTTCTTTATATGCTTGGTGAGTGACAAGGCTGACAGTTATACGGTATGTGCATACGCTGCAGGGCTGGCATGGATTCCTGCAATCTGTCCTGCATGAACAGTTCCAACTCTGCCAGTTTCTTCCTCCTACCTCAACCCTGGGTCTGACAACTAATCCCTCATAGAACTGAGTTTCTCCATAGTAGATTTAAGGTCATGGAAGGTAATGGATCACCCAAGCTTATAATTGAACTCCTAGGAATAAACATAGTTATCTCAAGCTGAAATGGACATATCAAAATGCGAAGTCTATTTTATGTATAAGAAAGAAAACTGATCATCAATGGATGCTAAAGCCATTAGGTGCAAGACTGACTGGTGGGCAACTGGGCATTCTCACAGTGCCAAAGAATCAACCCATATCTTACGTGCTAGTTGCAGGGGAGAAAAATGTTCCTTAACAACGGAGATATCTACACTATCCTAACCCAGTGATCAAATTTAGCAGCATTAACAGTGGGACGTAATGTGCTGCCACCTGAAACACACGGCACCACACAGGAAAACTTCCTGCCTGAAACATTCAACTGGAATCTAACCAAGCCTTCCAATCTGATTTCCAGATTATTGGAAATCAGGTGAGAAAGTAATAAGTAAAATGACACTTAGAAGAAAGAAATCAAACAAACCCAGGATGTGAGAAACTCTAGTAGAAGAACTGGCCTCATCTTTTCAAAAGTGTCAATGTCTTAAAAAGATAGTAGTGGGCCAGGTGTAATGGCTCATGACTGTAATCCCAACACTTTGGGAGGCTGAGGCAGAAGGATCACTTGAGGGTAGGAGTTTAAGACCAGCCTAGGCAACAAAGTGAGACCCTATCTCTACCAATAATAATAATAATAATTAGCTGGGTGTGGTGACATGCAGCTGTAATACCAGCTACTCAGGAGGCTAAGGTGAGAAGATCGCTTGAGCCCATGAGGTTGAGGCTGCACTGAGATATGATCACGCCACTGCACTCCAGCCTGGGCAATAGAATGAGACCGTCATGAAAAAAAAAAAAAAGTAGACGTGTGGGAGTTAGCGCACTATTCTAAATTAAAAGAGATGTAAAAGAAACATAATTTTGTGAGTCTTGATTGGATTCTGGTGTGAACAAAAGAGCTATAAAAAAGACTTTGAAGACAACCGTGGAAAATAAATCTGGAGTGGGTAATAGATGGCGTTAGGAAATTATTCATAATGTTAGGTGCAGACTTGTGGCTTTCCAGGAAAATATCTTTTTTTTTGAGATATATGCTGAAGTGTCTAAGTAACGTGTTATAATGCCTATAATTTGCTTTGAAATAATTCAGCAAAAAATTATGTATAAAACACATATTCTATTTTTAAATATTTTATAAATTATAATTTATGCAAATATGGCAAAAAAAATGGTAGTAACAGTTGAATCTAGGTGATGGATGGATGTTGTTTTTTGTACTAATTTTTTCTACTTTTCTGGGTATTTCTAATTTTAATGAAAACTTAAAATGAAACAATGAAGAAACGCGACGCATGAAGTTTTGGTTCAACAAAAGAGATAAAAGGCAGGGTTTATATGGAGGAGGGTACCAGTCTGGAGGTTGTTCCTCGATGCCTGTGCTCAGTGAAAACCAATGGAACATTCTCCACCTAATGACTGGTAATTCCTAACATGCTGGGGACCAGAAAATTACACCCAAAACACAGGGTCTCGAGATCCCTGCCATGACTACAGGTGATGGGGGAATGTACTTTTAGATAAAAGGGCCTCCCTGCCCACCCAGCTTCCTGTGGATTATATTTTAATTGTGTATACCTTAAGCTGGGGAAGAATATAATGTGGTAGAAGAACACTAGAGCCCGGGCGCAGTGGCTCACGCCTGCAATCCCAGCACTTTGGGAGGTCAAGGTGGGAGGATCACCTGAGGTCAGGAGTACAAGACAAGCCCGGCCAACATCAACCGTGTCTCTACTAAAAATACAAAAAGTGGCCAGGCATGGTGGCGTGCATCTGTAGTCCCAGCTACTTGGGAGGCTGAGGCACAGCAAGACTCTGTCTCAAAAAAAAAAAAAAAAGAACACTAGATGAGACACCAAGTAATTCCAAGTAATCTGGCTTCTAGTCCTTGCCCTACCACAGACTACCACCACAATCTGGATTTTTCTTCATGGTAGAAGTGATTCCTCCCACTTCTACAATTCTGTGATTCTATGGGTGTATGAATTGTAGCAACTCAAATTCAGGTACCTAGGAAGAAGGTATCTAAGCAAAACAGAAGTAAATGGCAACGCCAAACACTTATCCATTTAAGATGGCGTGAAGGGGACAGAGACAAAAACAGAGAACACAGGCCACAGAGAGAAATGAGAATATGGACTTGACTGATGGTGAATAAGCCAAGCTAGGCAATTAGAAATAATATATCAACACATTCAAAGTTAATGATAAAATAATAATATCCAATGTCTACTGAGGGTTTATCATATGTTTATCATATGTGAAAGCTGTAGGAGGATTATTTGCTGAATCTTATGATATGATGAAGTGGGTACTATTACACACTAAGTTTACTGATAAGGAAACTGAGGCTTAGAGATTAACTCAGTTAAAAATCATACTATTTGTAAATAACAGAGAAGGATTCAAACCCAGGTCTGTCTGATACCCCAGCTTTGCAATGAAGCAGATGATAGATACATGATTGCCTAGCGGCTAGTTGCATGCCAGCTAGAACAGGCTTGAAAGGACAGAACTGCCACAGAAAAGAACCAATCTGGGCGAAACAAAGAGCCCAACAACAAGAGAGACTAGATCCATGCCATCCAGACTGATAATACAAATATAAGACCTGGCAAGACCAAACTGAAAGGACCATCTCTTTCACTTATTTTCCAAATGTTCAATAAGATAGGAGGTCCAGAAAAATAGCATGGTCTAATCCTTACCCCTTTAATGAGGCAAGTCAAGGATTAGATTGAGGGAAGGGTTAGGGCAAAGTCAGAATTAAAAAGTGATACCAAAATCATATTAATAACAGCTTGAACACTGTGCCAAGCTGTGTTAGGCTGCATTCAGTATCAATCTTTGCACCTGGAAAATATCTGTGTCTTTACTGAATACTACAAGATATTTTCCTTATACCAATAGTGGAGGAGCTTTGAAGAAGGAGGGACTGAATCAAGGGGGACATGTGATTTTGCCACAAGGAAGCAAAAGGGAAAAGCCATAGTTTTAAAGGTGGGGAGAGGGAGGCAGAAAAGGAAAGGAAGAGGGAGCAGGAAGGAGGGACAGTCCTGGGTTCAAATTCTAGAACTGTCTCTTTCTAGCTGGGCAGCCTTGGGCTCATGATATCTCCACTGAGACTCCCTTTCCCTCATGTGTAAAATGACAATGATCATGAGTCCCTTGCAGGACTACTGCAGACACTGGAGAAAATCCCTGACAGAGTAGACTCCTAACAAATAGTGACAATAGTGGCTATCATATCATTTTCAGAAATAATAATAATGGTAACAAAATGCAGACTTCAGAAGAGAAATCCTTAATGCTCAGGGTTGAGACAATGGAAGTTTTTGGTGGCCAGATGTTATAGGGCCATTTACTTGGTGGGGGAGTGGGGGCGGGATGCACATGTTTCATTCTAGGGATCCAATTATCTATTCAAGTTTCCCTGAAGAGAGAGATAACCTTTAAAGCTACCCGAATCAAGAAGAGAAAAGCAGAGCTCCATAGCTGAGACATAAACGCCATGCTCAGGACAGCCACAGGGTCTGGCAAATGCTCCAGTGGTGTTACACTTCCCACATGATCACACATAATCTATCACAAAAAGACCCACATCCCACAGCTCAATACGGAGTCATCAAATTGCCCACTTTCAGTGACTCATGGCATAGGGCTGCCGGTAGTTTGTTGAAGAGGCTGATCCAAAGAGAACAGATTTCAGTCCTGAAAACTATTCTTGAAATTCATCCTGGACTTGCCCACCTTGCATGGCATCTTCTTAATCTCAATTATATCCTTTTGGGTCATCCTAAATCGGTTCTCTCTTCTTCCTCTTCTTGGGTCTATATACCTTTCAAACACTTATAAAGACATGCCCCATTCCCCCGTACTTTTTGCCATTCAGCCAACATAAACATTCTTTTCAACATTCATCATAAATCAAAACCTATACATTTCTGTCATTCTCTTAACTCCTTTCCATTTGCTAAAATTAACCCCGCATGTGTGTAGCCAGAAATGTGCGTAATATTGAAGGTGTAAATTCCCAGCACTCTAAGAAGCAACCCCTCTTGGCACATGACTTACTGACTTTGTATAAGCACAGTCTAGACTTGCGACCTCAACCAAATCCAGGATGGAGTAACCTGGAGCAAGCTGAGAGCGGCAGAAGCATGCTGTAACCCTGATGCTTTAGGAAACCTGATCTCTCACAAGACTCCTCATGGGTGATGATAGAAAAGTAGTGAGGGTGGCTTGAGAGAAGCATTAACCCATGGGCTGGTGGCCCCCACCATGTGGGACCTACAGAAGAAATGCCCGGCTTCATTCTCCACTCTGTGTCACACAGTGGTGAGACCAGGGACACTGCAGGTTTCACACTGCAGTTCTCAATCTTGATTTAGTTGTGGGAGCCCAAGGAGAAGACACTACAAGCACAGAACAAGGTCATGGTTAGTAAATGAGCACACATTTCACTATCCCCACTATGTACCATTTGAAAAGTGGCCCCAGGACAGGCGCAATGGCTCACACCTGTAATCCCAGCATTTTGGAAGGCCAAGGCAGGAGGACTGCTTGAGCTCAGGAGCTCAAAGCCAGCCTGGGCAACAAAGTGAGGCCCTGTCTCTACAAAAAAATAGAAAAAATTAGCCAGGCATTGTAGTGCATGTCTTTAGTCCCAGCTACTCAGGAGGCTGATCTAGGAGGATTGCTTGAGCCTAGGAGATAGAGGCTGCAGTGAGCCATGATCTCACCACTGCGCTCCAGCCTAAGCAACAGAGTTAGACTCTGTCCCCTCCCACAAAAAAAAAAGTGTCCCCAGTAATCCTAAAAAAATATTTTTTAAACTTAGAACTGTTTCCCAAACTTGGATTTCATAGACTGTCAATATTTCAAAAAGCAAATTTCTGTTTGTATGGATTGGCAGCACAGCTTAACAGCTTTTAATTTTGTTAAGAACATTTTTTTTATAAACCATTTCTTCTCTCTATCATTTCATTAAACAATGGACCTTTCTAATCTCCCCAAATTAGAGCAGACACAAACCAGGATAAGAAATCGTCCTTTAAATGGAATAAATTTAGTTTATGAAAACTTACTACATTGTTCTTGGATTTCTCCTGTCAGTAAAAATTTCCTTATGCATACACCAGTGATAAAACATGCTACAGTCTTTTTTTCAGCTTATCAGTCCAAACCCCAGGTTAATTTCTCGGGTTCTCTTCCCATCCTTTCTCAAATGAGCAAGGCTGAAGGCCAGTTCCTCTACTACCTCAGCTGACAACGGCCTAACGTGAAAGGCAGGACCTAGGAACAGTCACTTAATCCATAAATTTTTCTACTCAGCTTGAGGCTGCACAGAAAGACCCTCCCTACTCCTGCCCTTAAAATAGCACACTGCCAACCTCTCTAACTCTAGAACCCTTTTAGATTAACCTTTCCTAGTGCTCAGCACAGCATCTGCATGGATGAATACTTGTATTCTGGTGACTTATCTCTGGTCTCTGGGCCTCTTTCATACCCATGTTTCTGGTCATTACTTCCAAGTGCACCACTGATGTCAGAACACTTTCTGTCTCAATCGCTAATGTATCACAACTTCCTTGTCATTAGCCCCAAGAGGAAACGGACACAATCTGTCTCTGCAACAACCCCTCTCATTCTTTTCTCACCAATAATATTACCTGAAAAAAAAAAAAAAAAAACAGTGTATGTTGAAACGGTCCGAAAGCAATTGGCACATAATGGGAGAGTAGTTTGTATTCAACTAACCTTCACACAGATAATAATTACAACTTTGGACAAAACATATAAACCCACTATTAGAAGATACTGGAGCGCAAACAAAAGCAGGCAGAAACTGGAGGAGATTTTATCCTTGAAATAAAATAACTGGACTGGTAAAAATCCATGCTCAAGTAGATTCTCCGAGTGTGAGTGTGCTCGGTCTGTACAGCAACTAGGTAGCTGGAACTCCAGCAGAAAGCTGCAATTTTACCGGCTTTAAGAACAAAGCTTAGGGCTGCTAGAGTGGCTAGAAATAGGGGAAAATCCTAAGGAAGGAACCCCCAAATATGTACACAAACTTCTCTAAATTCTTAGTCAATACCTGAATTGTACATGCATGAAGGATACTCTAAGAAACCCAGTGAAAAGCAACTGCTGAAACGATAATAAAAAGCTGAACAGAGATGAGATTTTAGCTGCGGCATTTGTTTGTACAATGCATTCTGTACAAACAAAAATTATGAGAATATGAAGAAGTATATATATATATAAATGAATGGCCAAAGCAAAATGGAGTATAGGGGTTGGAGTTCTTTGTTATCACTGGTTAAGTTCAGAGTTTCAGTTCCACAAAGTTAGAGGTGCTTGGTACAAATGTTGGGTCTCTCACTGAAAACCCAGAAGGGCCATCTTAGGAGTAAAGACCATGTCCCAGGACTATGGGATTTGCTCTAGGACAAAGGGCAAATCCAAAATAGACTCAACCTAACACAATCCAAAACCAAGTTCCCACAAGTTTAAGGTGATCCACAAATAGTTTAACTGCCTACTAAAACAAAAATAAATACTTTACAGAGGAAGGTAATTCCAGAGTTTCTGTAATTTTTCATCTACAATGCCTTTTGTACAAATAAAAATTACTAGACATATGAAGAAGCAGGAAAATGTGATCCATAGTCAGAAGAAAAAGTAGACAATAAAAACTGACCCCAAGATGACCCAGATGTTAGAATTAATGGACAAGGACTTTAAAGCAGCTATATAAATATGTTCAAGAACTTATGGGAAAAGACAGCCATAATGAATGAACAGATGGGAAATCTAGGAGAGAAACAGAAGCTATGTAGGAAAAAAAACAGATGGGAAAAAATAAATGGAAATTTCTAATTTAAAAGTAAAATACCTAAAAAGAAAAAAATCAGTTGGGCTTAACAGCAGTTTGAACACAACAGTAAAAATCATCAGTGAACTTGAAGACAGACCAATAGAAAATACTCAATCTGAAGAACAAAAGGACAAAAGATGGGAAAAAAATTAATAAGGTTTCAGGAACAAAAAACACAGGACAAACTTACAGAACAATATCAACCAGTCTAACATTTATGCAACTAGAGTTCCAGGAACAAAGAGAGAGAAAATAGGGAAGAATAGATATTTGAAAAATAATGGCCTAAAACTTCCCAAATTTGGGGTGACAAATATCAAGTTTCAGATGTGCAAACCTTAGCAAATCCTAAACAGAATACATACAAAGAAAATGATACCCAGTCACATCATAGTCAAAGTACTAAAAAGCAAAGATAAAGACAAAATCTTTAAAGCAGCTAGAGGAAGGAGAAAAGACTTACATACAGAACAATCAAGGGGACAAAATGGCCAGAGGACACTAGATGGAAACTGGGAGCTATTGGAAGAAATAAAGAACAACAAAAAAGGCAGAATTTTTCTGAACAACAACTGCTTAAAGTAAAATGACAAACTGGGCCAAGGGTGGTGGCTCACACCTGTAATCCCAGCACTCTAGGAGGCTGAGGCAGGCAGATCACTTGAGGTCAGGAGTTTGAGACCAGCCTGGCCAATATGACGAAACCCCATCTCTACTAAAAATGCAAAAATTAGCCTGGCATGGGGGCGGGCACCTGTAATCCCTGCTACTTGGGAGGCTGAGGCAGGAGAATTGCTTGAGCCCGGATGTGGAGATTGCAGTGAGCTGAGATTGTGCCACTGCACTCCAGCCTGGACAACAGAGTGAAACTCTGTCTCAAAAACAAAACAAAACAAAAAACCCAACAAACTGTATTGCAGAGTTCTTAACATAAGTAGTTTTAAAATATACGCTATTAATGGAGAGACAAATGGACTTACATGGCTGCAAGGGTCTCACATTTTATATACAGTGGTATAATGTTTTTTTTTTTTTTGAGACAGAGTCTCACTCTGTAGCCCAGGTTGGAGTGTAGTGGCATGATCTGGATTCACTGCAACATCTGCCTCCCAGGTCACAATTCAAGCGATTCTCCTGCCTCAGCCTCCCAAATAGCTGGGATTATAGGCACCTGCCACCATACTCAGCTAATTTTTGTATTTTTAGTAAAGACGGGATTTCACCATGTTGGCCAGGCTGGTCTCAAACTCCTGACCTCAGGTGATCCCCCTGCCTTGGCCTCCCAAAGTGCTGGGATTACAGGCGTGAGCCACCACACCCAGCTGTGGTATGATATTAACTCTATGTAACCAGTGATAAGGATGCATATTTTAAATCCTAGAGCATCATGGCTTAACCACCTCTTACAGATCCCACGTCTTCGCCAGGCATGGTTGCTCATACCTGTAATCCCAGCACTTTGGGAGGCTGAGATGGGCGGATCACCTAAGGTCAGGAATTCAAGACCAGCCTGGGCAACACAGTGAGATCGTGTCTCTACAAAAAATTAAAAAAAAATATATATATATATATATACACACACACACACATATACATACATATATAAATGGCCAAAGCAAAATGGAGTATGGGGGTTCGAGTTCTTTGTTATCACTGGTTAAGAGGACAAACAAAAAGAGATGCAGGAAAAAGAGAAATCGTGAAGGAAAAACAGAATAAGCTCAAAAACAGTATAAAAAACTATACTTAAAAGCCAACAGAGGAATTAAAATGGAAGATAAAAGCAATGGGCTAAACACAGTGACATAACTCTCTATTATACTGGGTAAAGGCATGTGACCAGAAATGTTTCAGTCTATCACCAATGACATTCAACATTAGTCAGGACCCTTTTTCTGTAAAGTATCATTATTTTAAGAATATTTTAGAAGCATTCTGCTCCTTCTCAGTAATTATTGACACATCATATAATAAGAAGAAATCTAGCCTAGCTAATGATTTCAATGAAGCTTTCTGATCACAATCTTATGGTTTCTAAGCAGATGAGATATTCTAAATTCACAGCATACTCTCTCCATCTCCTTGGCTCTCCTAAATCATGGCTTTCCCCCATGGACTTCATTGCTCCTGTAGCTCTTTCAAGTAGAGCCTGCTCATTCTTTAAAACCCCACAAACCCAAGTCCCAAGACAATTTTCCTCTTTCACTCCCCAAAGTTCCTCCAGACCATTACTCTTCCAAATTATTATGAAATACTTCTTTCAAAACTCATACCACTCAGCTACGCCACCTCTCTCCTTCTTCATTCCTGTCACTAACAATCCCCTGAGCACACACTGACCAAAAATTTGGGCATTTGGCTCCCTCTCCACAACTATTCTCATTATTTTAAGCAAAGTCAGTGTTCATATGAACAATTCTAATGTTTAGCCTCGTGGTTCCCAGACCCTTTAAATGCCAGTGGCCTTGCTAGTTTTTGAAACTCCAGGCAAAACTGGAACTGCTCCAGCTCTGAAATATCCAGTCCCCTCCTTCCCTTCTTGTCTAACAACTTCCTTCTTGCTGTCACTTCTTTCCCGAGGTCTATGACATTGTGTCACCCCACCTTGTCTCTTACCACACTTCCCCTTGCTATGGCTAGAATGTCCCCTTCGAAACTCGGGTTGAAATTTAATTGCCATTGTAACAGTATTAAGATGTGGAATATATATACACTTTTTTGAGATGGAGTTTTGCCCTTGTTGCCTAGGCTGGAGTGCAATGGCATGATCTTGGCTCACTGCAACCTCCACCTCTCAGGTTCAAGTTATTCTCCTGCCTCAGCCTCCCAAATAGCTGGGATTACAGGCATGCGCCACCATGCCTGGATAATTTTGTTTGTTTCTGAGATGGAGTCTTGCTCTGTCATCCAGCCTGGAGTGCAGTGGCTGATCTCAGCTCACTGCAACCTCCGCCTCCCGAGTTCAAGCAATTCTCCTGCCTTCGCCTCCCGAGTAGCTAGGATTACAGGCATGCACCACTATGCCCAGCTAATTTTGTATTTTTAGAAGAGATGGAGTTTTACCACGTTGGCCAGGCTGGTCTAGAACTCCTGGCCTCAGGAGATCTGCCCGCCTCAGCCTCCCAAAGTGCTGGGGATGTGAGCCACCATGCCTGGCCAAGATGTGGGATCTGTAAGAGGTGGTTAAGCCGTGAGAACTTCTGCCCTCGTGAATGGATTAATGTCATTATCACTAGAGTGGGTCCCTTATAGAAGGACAAGTTCAGCTCCTTTTTGCCTCTACCTCTCATATGCCCTCTTGCCCTTCCACCTTGTGCCATGGGATTACTCAGCAAAAAGGCCCTCACCGAAGGTCCTCACCAGAGGCTAGCACATTGATCTTGGATTTCCCGGCTTCTTCATAAATTATCCACTCTGTGGTATTCTGTTAGAGCAGCATAAAACAGACTAAGACACCTCCTAAAGCCTGGATCAAGCCAACCACCTGCTTCCACTGTGTCAAGACCCAGCCTGCATAGGGGTGTTGGAGAAAACTGCACAACCATGCGATTTAAGGCTTAACAAATGCATACTCTGCCTTCCTTCAGCAGGGTCCTGCCTGGTCTCCCTGCTTCCAGTCTCACCTGCCTCAAATCTATATTCCACACTTGCATGGGCCCCTGGGAGTTACAGAGAGTTCTCGATAGTGAGGGGAAGCTAGGTTTCCATCAGGAGGCATTTCTATGTAAGTATTTCTGGTAAATTGCCTAATAAGATCTCTGAAGAAAGGCATCTAAATATCAAAGACTCCAGTAACTCAGCTATGATTTCTTTTCTAATTATAAGTATTTGCTTTCATACCTGATTTTGAATCTATAACTTTGAATTGTTTTTCTTAAAGAAGGCCTCTAAATTGCATAAGCTTCAGGACTCACTAAACCTAGACCTACCCCTGTGCAATCATTGCCAAAGTGCTCTTTCTAAAATGCAAACCCAATCAAACTGCTTCTCTACTGAAAATGTGTTTGCACTTGGAGATCCTGAAGGGTCTGTGTGTCAAAAAAGGAATTGGGAGTTCATGCGATAGGTTCTTCACAGAGACCCCAGAATATATGCTGATGACTCCCACATCTGTTATCACTAGTTTCCAACGTTCTCTCTTAAGCTCCATACCACATTTTCATCTTGGCAGACCTCTTTGAAAATCCTGAAGGCAACTCAAATTCAACATGTCCCAAATTGAAATAATTATCCTTTCTTGCTCCCCAACTGCTAAGACTCTTAAATTCTCAGTCTCAAAAATGTCATTATCCATACCGTCTTTTCAGCCACACATGGGCTCAACTCCAGACTCTCCTCTCCCACTTCCAACAGCCAATCTGTTACCACGTCCTCAAACAGCTCTCTTGTCACTGACCTCTCCTCTTTACCGCCCTCTGTCAGGTTTTTGTTTATTGTTTCCCAAAGTAAGGCACATAGGCCGCTAGTGAAATGCCTGGAAAAGGAAAACAGGTGAGCCTTTATTGCCAGTTACATTTACTAAGAAAAATTAAAATATCACAAATGATAATTTCATTGAAAAAGTTTCTTTTTAAAAATAAATGCATTTAAGTATAAAAGGAAAGTTGATTTAAAGAGAAAAGTTAATGTGAATGGTATGTATCATAACTGTAAAAATGTAACTGTGAAAATGATGGGGAAATGCCTGAAGTTTGGGAACGCTGCCTTGGTTGGTGCCCTCATCAGCTCTCAGAAGGAGTGCTCCAACTGCCTCCCAGTCATCTCCCTGCCAACAAGCTCTCCCACTCTATCCTCCAATGTGGCTGCCAGCTTCATCTTCCCTAGAAAACAAAGTCCGTAATGTCATTCTCTGCTTTAAAATCTTTGTGGGCTCCTTACAACATAGAAAATAAACTCTGATTTCTCCACTTGGAATGCCAGGCCTATGTTCCCAATACACGAAATGGTCTTACTATGCCTTAAAAACCTCAGGCCCCTGTGCAATGGCATGCCTTAGAACAGGCTTTGCAGGCTGCCAGAAATGGCTTTTTGCCCTCCTTGCTCATTAGCAAATTCCTACTCGTTCATGTCAACCCACTTCAAGAGCTGCCTCTTTTAGAAACGCTTCCCTAACTCCCAGGCAGGGTGAGGTGCTTCCGCTGGGTTCCTGTTCTCAGATACTACTTCAGAATTACAATTTTTGGTCTAGGTGTATGGTTCCCCAACTAGAACATGAAGTTTTCTTGTTCATTTTTGTATGGGAAAGTGTATATTAAATATAGGATAAATAAGCGAATGAATGAATAAAATTCTACTTATAAAATGTCAATTAAAAAATACATAAATGTGCCAGGCATGACGGCTCATGCCTGTTAATCCCAACACTTTGGGAGCCTGAGGTGGCAGAACTGCTTAAGGCCAGGAGTTCGAGACCAGCCTGGGCTACACAGTGAGATCGTGTCTCCACAAAAAATTAAAAAAAAAAAAATATACACACACACACACACACACATATATATGGCTAAAGCAAATGGAGTATGGGGGTTAGAGTTCTTCGTTATCACTGGTTAAGAGGACAAACAAAAAGAGATGCAGGAAAAACAGAGGAAGCTCAATGACAGAGAGGAAAAAAAATAAAGAGAAAGAGATGTCAGAGCCAGGCACGGTGGCTCACACCTATAAACCCAGAGCTTTGGGAGGCCAAGGTGGGAAGACTGCTTGAGGCCAGGGGTTCAAGACCATCCTGAGCAACATAGCACGACTCTGTCTGTACAAAAAATAAAAACAAATTAGCTGGGCATGGTGGTACATGCCCATAGTTCCAGCTCCCTCGGGAGGCTGAGGTGGGAGGATTGCTTGAGCCCTAGAGTATATGTTGTACCCTATTCACTGAATTCTTTCAATAAATGTTTACTGAGAACCCACTCAGGATGTACCGTGCCAGGCGCATGTGGCTCCCTCTCTGATTGCTCCCTGAAATTGCAGGGACCCCTACTGCTAAATCCAATAGACCGTGCTCAGGCCTTGCCTTCCTGGACCCTCTCGGCAGCATCAAACACTGCTGGCCCCTCACTCCTTCATGACACTCTCAGTTTTCTTGGCCTCTGGACACCACAGGGGCTCGGTTTCCCCTCTCCTCTCTGGTCATCACTCCTGAATTTCTTTTGGTAAGCTATTTTCTGGCTGTGTGTTTCCTAAACAGGAGTGTTCCTCGGCTTCTGTCTGTTCCTCCATTTCCGTCTGTTCCTCCATTTCCGTCAGAAGCCCTCTCCTCTTTCTCTAAAACTCTCTCTTAGAGAGTTGGGCTTCCATTTGCCACCTCAATGCTAAGGACTTCCAAATCTCCAGCTCCAGCCCAGAGCCTAATATACACAAGTCCCACACATCAAAGCCTCTTGGGCGCTTCCTGCCAGTTGAATACATCATACCCCACTCCTCACACCTGAGGATTCATTTAACCAGCGCTTACTGAGGCCCTACAAAGCGCCAGTCTCCAGGGAGCAGAACAGGCACTTCTGCAGCTTGCAAGGTCAGGGAGATGGGACTAAATAAGGATACAAACATATGATTACAAACTATGATTGAAGTGACAGGGAAAACATGAAAAAAAAAAAGAAAAAAGAAAAAAGAGCATATAATAAAGGGACCTCATTTAAACCAAAGAGTAATATTTTTTGAAGGAGTGATACTCAAGTCAAAGGATAAGAAGAGTAGTCAGCCCAACAAAGACTAGGGGTAGATATTGTAGAGAAGGATTCTTTCTATTCTAGTCTGTGAAACTCTACTATTTCAGGTAATTACTCTAGGGAACTAGACATCATAAGAAGTAGGGAACTAAAGAGGCATGGTAAGGAGCCCAGCACAGCTGTAACAGCTGACAGGTGTGAAATGAGACTGGCCATGCAGAGAGGACCCAGATCACACATGTCTAAGTTAAGGTTTTGGTTTTTTTTTTTTTTTTTTTTTTTTAAATCTTAAGTGCAATGAGTATCCATTAAAGGGTCTGACTGTGAAATGACTGATGACACATTTTTCCAAGACCACTGTAGCTAAATTGTAGGACCGTGGCCATATAAGAGGAGGGACCAGCCATGTGCAGTGGCTCACACCTGTAATCCCAGCACTTTGGGAGGCTGAGGCAGGCAGATCATGAGGTCAGGAGATCCAGACCATCCTGGCCAACATGGTGAAACCCAGTCTCTACTGAAAATACAAAAATCAGCCATGCGTGGTGGTGCATGCCTGTAATCTCGGCTACTCTGGAGGCTGAGGCAGGAGAATCATTTGAACCAGGGAGTCAGAGGTTGCAGTGAGCCGAGATTGTGCCACTGCACTCCAGCCTGTGTGACAGAGCAAGACTCTGTCTCAAAAAAAGAAGAGGAGGGATCAGTTATGAGGCAACTATTGAAGCCCAGATGGGATGACAGTGGCTCAAATCATTTCTCTAATTCCCCCACCCCCGCCCCACCCCTAAACACATACTTTTATTTTTGAACAGAATTCTATTGACAGCCATAGATCCTGACAAGTCTCTGGGCACTTTGCCTAAATAGAAATCAGTTCTCATTACAACAAAGGTTAACATTCCCATGAAAAGTTTCACATACCAAAAAAACAGCCTTCTGAACACAACCATCATCTATTTACTCCAGAAAGGAGTCACAGTAAATTCCAACATTACAATAGAATCTGAAACCCTCATGTACACCTCAGAGATTTTCTTGACCAGCAAACACAAATGCATAGACAAAGGTATAGTGGCTGCATTGAAGATGCCACAATAAAAGACAAGGCTAAAAATACTGAAAGCTCACTGTTCGGCTCTCATAACATTACCAATTATTTCAGTGTCATTGACCTCATGTGGGTCATTTGTGAAAAGGCAAAAGGGCTGGTTTTCAAACACTTGGTCCATTTGTCAAGGAAGGCAAAAGGGGCTGGTTTCAAATAAAAAGTCACGTATGACCACCCTCTAACACCTGAATGGTCAACCGCTCCACTAACAAATCCAACAAGCCATGCTCGCTCCCTTGTCTCCAGAACTTGGCTCATGCTCATCCCTCTACCTGGAATATTCTTCCCCCTCTTCTCTTGGCCAATTTCCACTCATCATCCAAGTCTCAGCTCAAACATGATTTCTTCCTGGACCACTTTTTTGGACACCCCTGAGGAAAAAATGGGCTCAGTGTGGGTACTCTTGTATCTTCTATAATCACCTGCACCTGACACTTCTCTGCAGGCCCCTAGATCAAAGTTCTAGAAGGCAGAGAGTATGTCTGAGTAATCACTGTATTTCAAGCTCCAAGCACAATAACTGGCACACGGAATGCTCCCAATCAAGTTTCATAAATGAATAAATAAATATTTCCTTTTATCCAAGGTAACTGAGGTCACCAAGGTCACTCCTGCCCTCCTCATTTTCTACTCATCTGCCCCCAGAACAACAAAATGATATCAGTCAGTAATTAAGGATTATTCTTTGGAAAGACTGTCAACCTCCAGACACAAGGTTGTATTTTGTTGATGGAAAGGTGTTGGCAAACAACTGGCCAATGGCATAGGCAGAAATGCTATTACAAGGGACAAATAAAATGGGTCACAAGTGGCATAAAGAATTCTTGCCAAAAGGACTCCTCACCCAAATGTTTCTTTGCCATAAGGGCCAGTTGTTAGTTTATGAAATACGTGTGGACAGAACTGCAATTTAGGATAAACTGGTAATACATCCTAATTCTCCTGTGACACAGATAAGGACAGTAATAATTAGCAAATGTTGGGCACTGCTCTAAGAGCTTTGTATATTTTATTTAATCCACCAACAACCCAATGAGATAGGTGTTACTATCATCTCCATTCAAGAGATGAAGAAACTGGCTTAGTTAAGTAACATAGCCAGGATATACACCTAGTAATTGGCAGCGCTGGGATTAAAGACAAAATGATCATCTTTTCTGCTTCTCAGATTACATAGAAAATGAAAACAACAGAGGACTTATGGTGCACTGGGCTAAGCTCTTGACACATATTTCTCATTTACCTCACCCGTCATAGGTGAGGAGGAGAATCTTAAAGTGCTCTTTGAGCACCAACTTGCACTCTGCGTCTCACAGAAGCCAACAAGAAAGCATGTTTTCCTGGGGCACTTGAAGAGCCTTTAACAAAGCCAGAGCCAGTGCTAGCGGAGAATCTCAAGATGCTGATTTCCAACTGCAGGCTCTACCCTGAGACGACATTCCCTCCCACAGAGCGGCCGGCCCCAGGGATGGGTCAGCGATGCACATCTGCACACCCCAAAGGAGAGTTCAAAACCAAAGCACGCAAAGCATGACATAAATATGAAGTGTGGAAAACACATTCCTTACGAACAACTCCATATCAAATTCCCTGCATCCCTCTTCGGCAACGTTATCAGAAGCATCATTCAATCCAGCCGATTGGAGAGCGGCTACGAGAAAGGCTGGAAAATGTGACCAATCAGGAGAGTTATTTTTGTGAGAAAGAAGAAAAATGTCACCAAAAAGGGTCAGGAGATAACCCTATGGGGCTGAAAATAACTGCCTGGCTGGTAGACCAGTAAGGGGACAGGCGGAGGGTGAGAGACGTAATGCAAAGTGCCAAGGGAGCTCCGGCCGAGTGAGGCTGCTGGGGGATGAGGAAATTGGCCTAATTTGGGAACATGAGCCCAGCAGCATTTCTCAGATTCCTGCGAGGGAATCTGGCTAACTTTCAGTTCTGCGTCCTCAGAGGAACACTAAGGGGATGGGGGGAGAGAAAGGGAACAGCTGTGACTCCAACACTTCTCTAGACCACTGAACGAATAAGGATGACCAAGTGAGAACTTACTCCCATTCCAAAAGGACCCCAAGGGAATAACCACCCTCTCTCCGCCCTCTCCAAAATCCTCTTCTCTGCTAGGAGGTCTGTGCTTCTTCCCATCTAGCAGGTAGGAGAGGTTAGGCACCTGAGTAAGTCAGAAAGACTCCACTAGAGTCACAGATTAGCTGAATGCTTGTGACAAGTTACCAAGATCTCAAAGTCTCCATGTCCTCATATGCAAAATGTGATGATAAGACTACCTACTTCAAGAGCTACCACGAGGCTCAACTAGGACATTGCATGTAATTAACAGACAGCTAGCAACTGTTCCAGTGTAAGCTAAGATGATGATTATTAACTTAGACAATCTGCAAAATGAAAGCTAAGCCGAAAAGAGGTCTAGATCCCAGCGAGAAATGCTCAAACAAAAGATGAGCTAGCCCTGGAGAGGTTTTGCCAAAGATTACTTTTGCCCAAACTCAGCAGAATGTAACTTTTTGGTAGAAAGCGTCTGGGTCAGTCCTTTAAAGAGTTCTGTAAGAGCACAATCATTTGAATCAATAGAAGGTGAAGAAGGCTCAGGCAGAGAAATCTAGTTTAACTCTCAGACCCACCCCCACAAAGAGAAAGTTATACATCACAGACACAGACACTCATCATAGAACTATTTTCCAGCAAAATCCTCAATACCTATCATTCCAACCTGAACTGCTAGCTTCAACCACGCTTCTGGTGATCCAAGCCTGATTTGCAACAGGTGAACCCCACCCCACACTGGCCCCAAAAAAGTACAGTCATCAGCTTTCTTAGTACTTACCATTTCTTGAGGGAGTTCTGTGTGCCGGATACTGTGCTAAGTACTTTACATGCATTACCTAATTTGATCTTCACAACAACCCTAAAAAAGTAGATACAACTCCAATCTACTCCACACTAGTAAAATTACACAAAGAGTTCATCTTTCTGGTAAATTTTAAAATTAGACAGTTAAGTGATTTGAAATTTATCCAATGACCAAGCAAACAAAGAGACTTTTCCTCTTCTCTCAGAGCAAGAAGAAGAGTTTAATTACCTGGATCGAACCACAGGCATCCTACTGGCACCAAGTCCTAAGTGGTTATGGTGACAATCAGAAGAAGGACAAGATCAAGAAGAGAGTCCACACAGGCCACTCAATCAGATATCCTGGAACTTAGGGCATACAATTTTTTCACTCAACTCCAAATTAAAAACTGGAGAAGAATGTAGATTTTTTTAAGCTACTAAAAATAATTCTTTCTTTTCATACCCAGGGCTACAAAAAAAAAAAAAAAAAGGCCTTTCTATAACTTCTATTTGTTTTAAATTGACATTCAAAAATTAAGCATTTTTGAACTGCTTACTTAAAAGCCATTCTCCTCACCTCCCTTACCAAGAAAGCTGATGCTATGGTGTGGTAATGTGCCCATTGAAAATTCCCTTGAAACTTAGAGTATGGCAGTAAGATCCAGTTCTGACCAATGAAATGCAACTAGAAGTCTCCTTAGTGAGGTCTCTGGCTACTGTTTTTCTGATAAGAAGGGGTACACCCTTCTTACTAGCATGCACCTTGAACTCTTCAACTATTCCCACCTAGAATGCATATCTGATCCCAGGAGAAGGACCAGCCATCTTGCTGCCATGAGAACAAAAGTCACAGGCTCCATATAGCAGAGCAGGAAGCTGGAAGGGGCTCGAGTAACACAGGACACGCTCCAGGACGGCACTCACTCTGCCCTGCCCATCACTGGACTCGTCACTATGTGAAAGAAAAATTGCTCCTGTTTCAGTCAAGTACTGGAGTTGTTTCTGTTGCAGGCGGCCAAATTCAATACTAATAGATAGAGGAGGCCACTTGAAAATCAGTCCATCCTACAAGACAGGAGTTTTAAACTCAAATGGAAATGGGAGTCAAGCAGATCAAATGTGAGTAAATCTGAGCAGGTGTATCAAAGTACTAAGCAGTGAACTGAAGAAGGACGGATGCATGTAAGCTGCCATCAGCTGCAGCTCCAGCCAATTGCTGCCATGTGGGAATGTCAACCCAGCATTCTCAGTGTGCCAGGACTTCTGATTTTAAAGAGAAGCCCCAAATCTGGATTTCCATATTACATTTCCTAATTTATAAATGGGAACCAAATTTTAAAATTCTTAACCCTGTATGGATCAAATAAAACATGACTACGGGCCAAATTCATCCTGAAAGCTGCCAGCTTTCAACCTCAGTAGAGAAGGTTAAGGTGGAATAAAAAGACCACCCAAGTTCTAGAGAAATAATAATGCTTGGCAACATACTGAGCATCTGTTTGTCAAACTGGGTTAAGGGTTATATCACTTTTTCTTTCTAGCCATCCTATGAAGTATAGAATATTATCCCTGTTTCACCAACAGGAAAATGAGGCTTAGCAAGATTAACTTGCCCAGTATCACAGAAACTAATGTATGACAGGGCCAGGATTTCAACCCAGGCTGGTATGAGCCCTAGGCCTGTGCTTTTACATACTGTTCATAAGAAATGCCTACTGCAACTAGAAAGCACAAAATCTCTGCTCCAGGTTGGGTGTGGTGGCTCACACCTGTAATCCCAGCACTTTGGGAGGCCAAGGTGGGAGGACTGCTTGAGGCCAGGAGTTTGAGACCAGCCTGGGCAACATAACAAGACTTCATCTCTACAAAAAAAAAAAAAAAAAACTAGCCAGGCGTGGTGGTACATGTCTGTGGTCCCAGCTACCCAGGAGACTGTGACCAGTGGATCACTTGAGCCGAGAGTTGAAGGCTGCAGTGAGCCCTGATCATGCCACTGCACTCCAGCCTGGGAGACAGAGCAAGACCCTGTCTCAAAAAAATAAAAAAATAAATAAAAATAAAAAGCCCGGACATGGTGGCTCATGCCTGTAATCCCAACACTTTGGGAGGCCAAGGGTGGTGGATCAAGAGGTCAGGAGTTCCAGATCAGCCTGGCCAACATGATGAAACACTGTCTCTACTAAAAATATAAAAATTAGCCAGGCGAGATGGTAGACTCCTGTTTTCCCAGGTACTCGGGAAGCTGAGGAAGGAGAATCGCTTCAAACTGGAAGGCAGTGAGTGAACTGAGATTGCAACACTGCACTCCTCCAACCTGGGTGACAGAATGAGACTGTCTCTCAAAAAACAAAACAAAACAAAAACAAAAAACCCTCTGCTCCGGATAACTTCTAGCCAACCTATGGATAAATGAGTCGTAGCCTCTGAGAAGAATTGCAAATCAGCTCTAAGAGACTGTGGCCACATGCTTGTTCCTTGCTGCCCTTTAATAAAAGCAGCAAAGCCCTGTCCCAATACTCCTTTATTCACTAATTTATTGAATGAATGCTTGCACTGTGCTTTTCAGTTTATTAAAGTGCTTTTCAATGCATATCTCACTTACCCCCATAACAATCTGGTGGTATTACTATCACTATTTGACAGATAATGAAATGGGGGATTAGAGAGATTAGTGGACTTACTCACGATCCAGGCAATTAGCACCCAGTCCTCTGATGTGAAGCCCTGTGTTCTTTCTGCTTCCTTCACCAGAGCTCCCAACTCTACTACCTTGCTTTAAAATAACCATGTGTTTCAACTAATTTCCACTTAAGTCTAAAGCAACTCCAGCACGTCTGACAGTTCCCAGGTACCATATTTACGTTTGCATGGATATCGTCATCCTAGAATATAGTCAGCAAGGGGACAAAAATAAATATATCAAGTAATAGAATTGGAATGTAAATGGGCACACACACAAGTCTTGGGATCTAATTTTAGAAAGAAACAGCCAAAAAGTCCCACACAGCACAGTGAGCATCTGGCCCCGTGGGAGGCTGCCCACACTGTTTAAACCTCAATTAGCCCAGGGAGAAAAGGGATCCTGGAATCCTGACTGGCATCTTGCTTTCAGAGGCAACAGTTGGGTGAAGAGCAGAATGACTTTTCATCATGTTCTCCCAGAAAAATGCTAATGCTCAGAGTAAAAAAAGGTAAACCTCGAAATAATTAGGTTTTACTGAATGGCTGAAACCCTGCAAGGGTTCATCACACTCTGTGACTATGGCAATGATTCTCACAGCAATGATTCTCACGTGGGAGCCAAGGGGAAGTGGATGGTAGCTAAGCAGGACCCACTGACCCCAGCCCAGGAGTTGATTGGTATAGGGGTCATATAAGGCTTCAAGGCCTAATCAAGTCATCACAGGCTCATTCACCTAACCACCATAGGTGGCTATAACCTCCTTCACAATTAAGTAGACTTTTAAAAAATACTTTTATATACATATATATGTGTGTGTGTGTGTGTGTGCGTGTGTGTATTCCTTCTCAAAACTCCATCTCAAAAAAAAGATACATATAAAGATATATATAAAAGATATATACATATCTTTTTGAGATGGAGTTTGGAGGAGTTTCACTCTGGTTGCCCAGGCTGGAATACAATGGCACAATCTCGGCTCACTGCAACCTCCACCTCCCAGGTTCAAGCGATTCTCCTGCCTCAGCCTCCCGAGTGGCTGGGGCTATAGGCACATACCACCCACACCTAGCTAATTTTTAAATTTTCTGCAAAGACAGGGTCTCACTATGTTGCCCGGGCTGGTCTTAAACTCCTAGGTTCAGACAAACCTCCTGCCTCGGCTCGCCAAAGTGCTGAGATTATAAGCATAAGCCACTGTGCCTGGCCTTAAGTAGACTTTTAATTAGCCTTCCTGGTTGCCAATAATCACAAGAATGTAAGTTCCATTATGGCAAGAGATCTTGTCTCTTCTGTTCACTGAAATATGTCAACCCTGCAAAATACTGCCTGGCACTTACTGTGTCCTTCAGTAAATAGTTGCTGAGTAAATGAATGAATGATCTGGTATTGGGATGAATCCTCCTGGACCCATGCGGAACAGTGTAAAGTGCCACAGCCCAAGAACTGGCTTCCATCCACTCAGTCATTTGCTTCCTCATTTTCTCTTTAAAGACACAGAACCCTGCAGTTCAAGCTCCCTGATATCCAAATTCCTATTTTATATCACCACTCCTAACTGTGCCTCCAATGCTCCACTATCCACCCCCTCAACTCCCCCACCCTCCGTAACACTTCTACTCAGCTTCTAATGTGTAAGTACATCACACATTATGTACTTGACCCCACCTCATCCTGTGTAGTAACAATGGCACGTCTATTCTGCCAGGCACTGTGATAGATAATAGGGTACCATGATAAGACACAACTTCTGCCTTCCAGATGCTCACATCTTATGAGAGAACCAGACATGTAAACAATTAGAATACAATGTAATAAGTATCATGGAAGTGCCATGGCCACAGTTACAAACAATCCTTGGGCCAAATCCAACCCATATGGTGATTTAATATCCAGTCCATAGGATGATTTAGTTTCCTTAATCAGTTGCTAACCTCTAAAAATTCGTTGCTTTCACATAAAATTTTAGACTGCCAGCATCTCTTGAAGAATTATATCTGGCAATATTGGGCCTGTATTCTCTACAGCATCAACCAGCTTTAGCTAAATAGTGGTTGTCCCTTTAGAGGGGTCATGTGGCCTCCAGTTCCCAGTCCCCCTGCCCTTACCCACTCCCCTAGTGTCTTCCAGGCAATGAGGCCAAGGGGTCAGCTGCTAGTTTTTCTAGGCCAGCACAGATACTATCTTAAAGTAATGATTCTCCATACCCATACTTGTAAAGTGAGAAAATGAAAGATAAATGGATAAGGCCATGTGGAGAGCTTAAGAAAATGGTGGAGAATGCATTTCCTATGAAAATGAAAAATATTACTACCTACGTAACACGTAAGTAAAGTGTGCCAATGGCAAGTACCTGGCTCATTTGCTCATGCAACTGCCTGACCTACATTAGGTTCCTCAGCATGGGTCCTTTCATCTGTTATAAACCTACTATGGGCCAGCAAGCTAGAAGCCAGGTTTCCTGCTGTCTGAGAACTCCCTGTCCAGTGGGGGAGACAGACATGTAAAAAGACAATTCACATATAATGGGATATGTTCTACAAAAGGTACTATGGGAAGTGAGAGGAAGGACCGCTAAGTCAGCCTGGAGAAGTTAGAGAAGAGCTAAGGCAAGGGATGACCCTGAGGCTGATTCTTGCAGTTTTTTCAAATGGACAGAGGAAGGTAAAAAGGGGCTCTGAGTAAGCTGCCAAAAGCAGTGCCCTGGCAGTAAAAAGTATGGCTTATCAGAATTACCCACCCTCCACAACGAAGCTGGATCATTTCCCATAATTCCATGCAATTTGGAAAAGCTTCCAAGAAAGTAAGGCCAGTAAATGACCCCCTTCCCATTGGAAGACTGCAGAAAGTGCAGGTCACCACTGAGAGCATATGTCCAATTGTGTAATCCAACCTTACATCACCAGTATGCCTCGCTGGCATTTATTCAGCAGAAATAAAAACCTGGAATCCTACCAGATTTTGAAACTTCCCAGTCCCTTGCTTCAGCTAACATAAAAAGTTCTACATTAAGAATATAAAGAAATGCACAGAAACTAGTCTGGGGTCAAAGAAAAAAAGTTCTTTCATTTCTTGCTACTAGGACAAATGCCAAGGAAGGGAATTCCCAAATCAAGACAGGAGAAAGGGTTGGCATTCAAGAGAAGAAATATGGAATACCAAATCCATGGTAATTAAGGAATCACAAACTTTTTATCTATTTTTTTGAGACAGAGTCTCCCTCTGCCGCCCAGGCTGAAGTGCAATGGCATGATCTCGGCTCACTGCAACCTCCACCTCTCGGGTTCAAGCGATTATCCTGCCTCAGCCTCCTGAGCAGCTAGGATTACAAATGCGTGCCACCATGCCCGGCTAATTTTTAGCAGAAATGGGGTTTCACCATGTTGGTCAGGGTGGTCTGGAACTCCTGATGTTGTGATCCACCTGCCTCAGCCTCCCAAAGTGCTGGGATTACAGGTGTGAGCCACCGCGCCCGGCCAGGAATCACTAACTGTTAAACAGCATTTCTTCAGATTTTTTTTTTTTGCACCCACCTCTCCAGTCAGAGTCAAAGAGGAATTCTTGCCATGGGGGTGATTCTCGGCCTGAGCTGACTGCTGTTGAGCTCGGCGACCCATCTTGGCCCTCTGTAAGGAGAGACAGAAGGCACTGCTAACCCAAATGTCATTTGGGCCACTATAAAGATGACAATCCTGGGAAAGTAAGCAAGGACTGGATTTATGATGATGTGGTGGAGAATGGGATTTGAGTTACTTGGACATGTTTGTAGAAAACCCTCTGAAACCCCTTAAAATAAAGTACCTGAGGTCAGTTCTATTTGATAGGAAAATAGGAAATTAAGACAGGGTCTGACTCTGTTGCCCAGGCTGGAGTGCTCACTGCAGCATCCAACTCCTGGGCTCAAGTGATCCTCCTACCTTGCCTTCCTGACTAGCTGGGACAACAGGTGCATACCATCATATCTGGATAATTCATTTATTTCATTTTTTTGTAGACATGGGGTCTCCCTGTGTTGCCCAGGCTGGACAAGGTTTTAACAGCTATAGAGATGGCAAAAGAAAATCCATTTTCTACCCAAAGAAATGCAGTTAGAAATTCCTTTAGAACAGGTCAGAGAAAAAGGTGGTAAAGGCTCCACGTTCCTATGCAGAATTTTAGGAAGGCTTAATTTCAAATCTGCAGCTTGGCATGAAAATCATCATCAAACAGGCTTTTGGAAAGAATTCCTAAATTCCACAGCAACTGGAAAACAGCATTTGCTTTGATATATACAGTAATTGGATTTGCCTTTACAGACATTAAAGGACATCTAGTACAAGAATTTTGAGACATTATCTTTGGAAATTAGAGCACTTCGAAATTCTTAGCCATCAAATGAACTATTTGTAGGTGTTTCCGAAGGCTGTGGAGACTCTGTGCCTCCAAGGCTTCCCAGCACATAAACAAAACTTTATTTAGTCAGACTCTTGGCTGTTGAAATATTTACATTTTTGCTTTCTTTCTTTAGAAAAACAGCATTAGCATAAGCACTTTTAGATCTCATTTAACGTGGCTTCCTTTGAGTCTCAGAGTAACAGGGACAGGAACTGAGAATGATGCCATTTTACAAAGGAGGAAACTGAGGTCCAGGAAGGTGATGAAGTGGCTCACATAAACCTAGGAGTAGAGCCTTCTGATTTCAGATCCTGGGTTTCCTGGGTGCTTTCCACTATACCCTGCTGAAACTTGTTTTAAGATGTTCTAAGGACTGACTGCACCAATAAGTTGAGAGGGGTTAAAGAAGAGCTCATAAAAACTCTGGTGCAGTGTTGACATTTCAAATTGTAGTGTCAATCATTTAGGTTTCAGGGATGATGAAAACAATCTTTCTGATAATAAGCAGCTTATTTTCTTCTCAAGGCAGACAATTCCACCCCTTCACCATGGTTGCCCTTTCCCTAGCATCCTGCATGTAGTGGTTGTGCTAGAACAAAAATTCAATGATCTTGTCTCTAAACACCATTCACAGGTGGTTTCTCTAACAATTTTTAAATATTTCAAGGTTTTAAACTTTTTGAAGACCCTGTATAGATCCATAGGGTAGAAAAACTTCTTTACTGCCTGATTTTTGTGTATGTCAAATGTTGTCTATTTATTGCTCATCTTCTCCCACTACATAAGCCCATGAGGACAGGAACTTTGCTTTATTCACTGTGCTGTATCTCTGGCACCTAGGATACTGCCTGATACACAGCAGGGGCTCAATAAATACTTGTTGAATGAATGAATAACTACATTCACATCCCCAGGTACTAAAAAACATTCACATATGAGCAAGGCCTGGTGACCTTCAAAACACTTAGAGACTTCACAACAGAAACTAAAGACTTGCTCTGGGGCTGAATCTTTTAGTAAGTGTGATCCTGACTAATTTTAAAGATAAAAAGGCCTGATGGGGGTTACAAAGGAGGAAGATAAAACTGAACTTGTGTCTTGAATCAAGCTGCAGTATTTACTGACTATAACGCTGGGTAAACCGCAGCCTCAGAAGCAGCAGCAGCTAACCTCTTCTGATCTCTTGGTGGTAACATACTGAGTTACAAGCTTCCCACGTATTGTCCCATTTCCTTTTCACTATAATACCTCCATTCTAGGCATAAGGAAACCAAGGCTCGTAAAGGTCAAATCGTTTTTTATGGTTTGTTTTTTTTTTTAACCTAGGCAACAGCTTTATGCTCCATCTGACCTCAGTACCTGAGCACCTAATCACTCCCTCACGTTACAAATCCGAGTCGTGGTTTCCTTAACTAATGAGGTTACTGAGGACTCCTATCTCCCCGCGGGGATTACGGGGAATAAAGGCTATTATCCTTGCCTGCCTCCCTTTCAGGCATAAAACAGTGCGGCTTTTGCAGGAACTTCTGGGATGAGGTGCCCCAAAGGAAAAACTCTAGGATGGGAGCGAGTGCGACCCCGGCTGGGGACCCCCATCACCCTGTGATCGATCTGTTCTGGGGGAGTTCGCACCGGAGTTCTAGAAAACGGAGAAAGGCTCGGAAATTTCCCACGGTCCCAGAGCAGGGATAGGATGTTTTCTGCTTTTTGAGGATTTTAAAGACAGCAAACCCCTTGCCAGCAACGACTGAGCCCACCGCGGCCCGGGGGCGGGGCGGTGAGGCCGCCTCCTCCTGGGCCTCACCCGGCACAGCTCGAGGCCTGCCGCCCTGAGTCCCCTCTGGGAAGTCGGGGCCGGCTGGGTCGCTCCTCCCCACCCGCCAAATCCTGGCCCCCAAGACCCCGGAATGGGTCCTCACGGAGGTAGCCAAGCCGTAGCACCGCTCCTCGTCCAAGTCCTGCAAATCGTCCATCGCCGCGGCCGCCTGACGTCACTTCCTGGAAACCGACAGGCCCAGCCGCGTCCCTGCTAACAGCCCCGCCCCTCCATCCCAATTTTTAAAGGGTCCGCAGCATCGTTCCTGGGTTCTGCGTGCCGTCCTCCAAACTCCACCGAATCTTTCTTAAATCTGCCTTGCTTGGCATCCGGAAGCAACGTCCAGTTATTAAAACTCGCCAAGGCTCCTCCTTCGAGACGGTAAAATAATTTGGTTGTTAGGAACTGTCTACTTTTGTAGCTCTGTTTAAATACATCAATATTAAGTGCAAAGCACTATTACTGCTAATAGTAGTAATTATACTGATGCCTCATTTGTATAGCTCTTTGCAATGTACAGAGCGCCGTCACAATTATTGCCTTAATGTGAGGGGCATAACAACCTTGCGTGGGAAGCAAGATAAGTTGCACTGTTTCCATTTGACAGATGAAAAACCAGGCTCACAGGGAGTCAGGTGTAATAAATGGTTTACCATGAATTATGGAAAGTGCAATATACATCATCTCTGACTTCAAGAAGTTTACAGAGAGGCTGAAACCAACACATCAAATCGCTAACAGTCAAAAGTACAAATATTCAATATCTTATTAAATCCCAACAATCCCACAAAGTGAGTAGCGGTAGCATCTCTAATACAACACCAAAGGACACAGGTACAAAGAAGGGGGTTGAGGAAAATCACCTAAGTGCCAAGAAGCAGAGCCAGATGCCCTTCTCACGCCAGACATTACTGAAGTACTTTTCTCCAGCACATACTACTGGGTGCCAGCCATTCTCCTAGGCTGGCAGAGGGAGATGTACCACAAGTTTCCAGCGTAATGGGGCAGTTAAGTTGTGTCTTCATTGACTCTTCATATAAGATCTCCAAGTCAATATCACTGGCCAGGTTCCTGGCACTGGTTGGCTGAGGTCAAAAGGAGATTGGCTGATGGTCCTGAAAGCAACAGAGTTCCCAGTACTATGCTGAAGGGAAGGCCTGGATGGCCACAGGTTAAAAGCAAGGACTTGGAAGTGGGAGTAGTACTCCTGAAACTGGATTGCAAGCATTTCTTAAATACCCAGTAAATTATTTAGTTCAATCACACATGTTACTGGGTAGGACTGCACATTAGCATGCCTGTGACAGCAAGAGCACTGGCCTGGATGTCAGAAGAGCTGTGTTCTCATCTTAGCTCTGCTGGTAACTACCTGTGTAGCCAGAGAACCCTTTCCAGATATCAGTTTCCTCCCTTGTAATTACTTTAGAGATTATCTCTAAGATCCTTTGTTAACTTGTTTCTCAGTGAGAATACTTTGTTAGATTTTAATCTGAAGAAACATTCATTGCCAAAAATCCAAGACATGAAAAACAGGCTCCAATGAATCCCTTGTTCCCTTCTTCTTTGGCACCAGATGAGGAAGAAGGGACTAATCTTTGGATTTTTCCATTTCTTGTAAGCTCACAGCATACCACCATCACCTTATAGTCACTTTCCAGACCTTCACCCCCACTTCTTCCCCAGCTTGCTGAAAATCGAAGGCAAATGGTCCTCACTCTGGGCAGAGAGGTACCCTCAAGTAGTCGCTTCCAACCTTGCTGAGCACCTGAATCACGTGTGAGGTTTGTAAAGAAATAGAGATGCCAGCGCCATCTCTGGAGAGTCTGATTTAGTAGATCTGGAGTCCAAAAAAGTATAACTTTAACGATTTTCCTTCCTGTCCTGCAACTGTCTGCTCAAAGCCCTTCCCTGATCATCCTATGTTAAACTGCAACATCCCCCAACCTAGGCACTCCCCATCCTTCTTCCCTGCTTGATTTTCTGCCATGTTTGTTTGTTTGTTGGTTGGTTGGTATGACAGGGTCTTGCTCTGTGGCCCAG